>JAIUND010001399.1:0-36374 GCA_034699125.1 Gisinianus flammeolus | reverse complement strand
CATCGGGGGAAGCATCCAGGGCAGCATAGGGGGAAGCATGCGGGGAAGCATCGATATCGGCTGGTACCGCTCAACCAAAAGGATTTTACCTCCAAGCCGAAACCACCAAGACCCCCCAAAATGATGTAGGTCTTGGAGGGATCGAAATATGTCCGAGGAATTGCTTGTACTGTTTTCGGAGGTATCGACGAGGATTTTTCCTTATCGGCGCCTTTTTCCTTTTCCTTGTCGTCTTCGTCTTCGTCTTCAGGACGGATTTGAATTAGGATTTTCCCGCGATGTTTCCCGCCCACCATGTACCGAAAAGCCGCCTCAAGGGACGCGGGATCCTCTTGAAATATGGTGAAATGTAGAGGTGTGACCACGCCGGATTCGATCCCCCGCCTCACTAATTCCCACACCTCCTTTTTATCCCCATTTTGATTGTTGTCCCCCTCATCCCCATCACCATTCAAAGAGTCCAGTAAAATCCCGCTCACGTTCACATTTTTGAGGAGGATGGAAAGACCCAACTCGGTGTTGTTGAACAAGTCCACTTTCCCAATTTCCAGGAATCTCCCGTGCAATTTCAAGCATCTCATTGACGCTTGAAGCAACTCCCCACTCAAACTATTCAACACCACGTTCACGCCCCGGCCCCTCGTTGCCCTCATCACGTGAGCCTCGAAGCTGGCATCGCGGGAATTGCAAAATGCGTCATCCTTCAACTGCGGGAAACGCTCTTGAAGGAAAGTTTGTTTGTCCGTGGAGCTCACGGTCGTGAAGACGGTGCAGTGTAGGCTGAGGGAAATGGCGATGGACGCTTGACCCACTGCGCCACTTCCGGCGTGAATCAAGATGGATTCCCCGCGCTGAAGCCGACCCCGTACGACCAGGGAATAATAGGCTGTGGCGTAGGCGACGGGGACAGTCGCAGCTTGAGCCAAGGTCCAATCCGCTGGGACTTGCCATGTAAAATCCGGATCTGGGGAAACGATGGTCGCGATACCTTGGGCGGGTAAAATCCCCATGATTCGAATATTGTCGCCAATGTTCTTGCCATCATCATCATGATTTCGAATTTGAATTTCCCGCCGCCGCCTCTTCCCTGAGAATTCCAGACCCAGAACGCATTGTGCCGTCGCCAATTTACCGGGTAATGCTCCCGGGGAGAGTTTGCCAGTCGCAACCATCACATCACGGAAGTTGAGAGCCGAGAAATGGACGTTGCAAAGGTCACGGGAAAGGTCAAGGTCCAGTGGAGAGCTTTCGATCCAATTCAGGGTGGACAAGTCTCCGCGAACTGAGAAGTTGACGTGCGCATGCTCCACCGTTTTCAGTTGTTGGAAGGAAGAAGAAGAAGAAAGAAGCGGGAAATATCGGAATGAGCCCCAACTCCCCGTCTCATCCCAAATGTTCATGATCAAATCCCGCTGGAGGATTTTGCAGAGGAATTCATCGGGCTGGTTGAAGTTCAAATTTGAGTTGGAATTCCGTCTCCCCGCGTTTTTGTTCATGGTCATGGTCATTTCCATTTCCATGGGGAAGGAGAACGCTCGGAGGGAATGACCGCCGGGCTCCCTTTTGAGACAATTTACGAGCCCCACAATCCCGCTTGGAGTGTCCGCTGTCGTTTTTGAAATGACGTAAATTTTACGCTCCTCCTCGCCTTCACCTTTGAATTCTGCCGCCGCTTTCATTGCGTCCTTCAATTCGGTCACCCAACTGAAATCCAAAGCGTCCGTGGAAATGGTGGTGATGACGGGATGATTTCCTGGTTCCATCTTGACTTCCGGTTCTGCTGATGATATTATTATTGAATTATTTGGAGGATTTTGATGGTGGTTGGAATGCTGGAATTTCTTGAAGAGGAAAAACTGACGACTGGAATTCCGCGGGATTTTGTGAGCGAGCAAAATGAGTTCAAATTCCTGTTCAAAGCTCTGTAAGATGGGCAATGTCAAGGACAAATGTTGAGTTTCAGCACAGGAGAAAAGGAGGAAGGATTTCGTTTTGAGAGCCCGCGCAGATTTTGAAATGTCCTTCACATCGTGAACGACCAGAACGTCACATACTTGCAACAATGACCCGGCTCCTCCTTCTTCATCACCATGTTCGTTTTCATTTTCTTCATTTTGAACTCCCGCCCTTTTCAATTCCTCTTCTTCCTTCGTTGTCTTCCTTGTGTGAGAATTAAATTGATGGCTGAATGCCGGATGAGTCTTGAAAACATTCGCACACTGATTGGCCAGAGACTCCGCAGGATCCTCCAAAATTTCCATTGTTTGAATCGTGGACTTGTCCAAATTCTCGAGGACCACGTCCACACACATTTTCAATGAATTCCACTCGTCATCAATTTCACCTTCACAAATTTCCGAACCCTCCCCCGAATTTGAATTTGAATTTGAAATTGAATCGAAATATGACGCGAACTTGTATTTCTCCAGGGTGAGGAGACTGGAGGAATCATTTCGAGTTTGATTTCGTCTGGGCGCGAGGGTCTCGGAGCATTTGATTTGAATTCCCGCGCAGGAACTGGATTGGACGTCCTTCAAATACGAAACCTTGACAAGTTTCCGTTCATTTTCATCTTCTTCGTCTTCCTTTTCGTTGTTTTCACGGTCAGATTTCTTGAGAGAATTCAGGAATTCCTGAGGATTGATGGAGAGCCTGTGAATGAGCGTCGGGAGGTACAAAAAACGATCCGGTTTCTTGGCCAATATCGAAAATTGGAGAATCAAATCCAAAAAAGTGACCCAATTTCCGCTCCATTCAACTTCCCCCGTCTGTAAATCCCCATTCAATGACCAAATCCCTTGGAAATCCCCCGCGTAGTCATACCCACGCAGTCGCAACTCCTTGTACGCGTCCTCACGTGTTAGCGGGAGGAGGAGGATTTCGCGGGGATTTACAAATTCAAAATCCTCATGGTCCTTTTCTTGGTCTTGCTCTTCATCTTCATCCATCTTGGCCTTGGCCTTTTCGCTCTCATTAAAAGTTCGAATAAGTCCGGAAGCCACGACATTCCCGCCTTGTTGAATTTGAAATTGCCCGCTCCCGGGAAGGAAATTGATGAAGAATTGAACCACGCTCCCATCACTTGGAAGCGTCGTGGCCCGCGCCAAATTCAAATTCTCCAGGACGACGGGAAGCCTCTCAAAATCCTCCCCGCGATTCCCTTGAAGCTCGGAAAAGGCCTTCCAAACGAGGTAAATGAGGCCGGTGGCCGGCACGAGGACTCGCCCATCGATTTTGTGACCTCCGTAAAATCCTTGACCTTTCGCGGCCAAGGAAATTTCCTGTAGGAATTCCGAATTCTGGGAACTCCCGCCATGGCCCAATTTTTTCCCGGCAGCATTCGAATGACAATCCGCCACGGCCCAATTGTGTTCGTGATCCCAACGAATCAAGGAACTGATGGAGCCGGCCTTTGAGGACACTGGGAAATCCGCTTGGATTTCCTTGGGGTAAAGCGCCGAGAAGTCCAGACAAATCCCGACATTGAAAAGTCTTCCAAGGGCGCCCACGAAAAAGCGCGCGTTGTTGTTGTCCACCTTGCAGTTTTTGTTCTGGAGCGGGATGACCTCCGCATTTGGAAGGGATTGCTTGAGAATCCCCTGAAGAAGACAATGCGGACCGATTTCGATGACAACAGCTGTTGACGGAACGTGCTGGAGGGCCGAATGGAATAAAACCGGGGAAATCAAATTGTTCACGTGATAGTCCGCGCTGGACGTGGCCGCCAAGTCCGAGTCCCATTGAACTTCCGGAATGGAAGAACTCGCCCAGCGAGAGGATCTCGGCTGAGGCACTGGAATGATTTTCTCAAGGGATTTTTGAAGTTGAACTTTGGCGGGCTCAATGTACGGCGAATGGAAGGCCTGCCCGGATGAATTTACTTCCCGCGCAAATATCCCTTGACCTTGAAGTTCACTGATGAATCGTTTGAGTGCGGAGGAGGGACCGGAAATGGTGACGCTATTTGAGCCATTGTGACAGGCGGCAAAGATTCCTGGCGGACATTTTAGTTGAGCTTGTTCCCAACTCAGACCGACAGCTGCCATGGCGCCTTTTTCTTGCGGAATCCCCGCGCCAAATTTCAAATTCGAATTTGAAATAATTGATATTGAGTTTTGTTGTTGTTTTTGGGAGTCCAAGATTGCTTGACCTCGAGCATGGGCCGTTAAAACAGCTTGAGAACTCGTGAGACAACCATCGGCATAAGCAGCAACGACTTCCCCAACGGAATGACCCAGGATCCCGGACGGAGTGACCCCAACTGACCTCAGAAGGTCAACCAGGGCGATTTGAATGGAAGCGATGCTGACGAAAGATGCGACGAGATTCTCGCTAAAAGTGTCTTCCGTGGATTCTTCCAGGACTTTGAGAAGGGGAAATCCGACGGAGGACTCCAAAACCCTGGCGGATTTCTGGATGGACTGTTGGAAGGTGGGAAGATTTGAATGGAGGAGATCCCGACCCATTCCCGCCCATTGAGAGCCCATCCCCGAGAAAACGAACCAAACAGGCCGTTTTCCGTCTCCCGTTTGAGTTGGAGTTTGCACATGGAAAATCTCGGGCTGGCTCGCTGTCTCCTGGTGAATGACGAGGAAACCGCGGTGAGGATGACCTTCAATGTCCTTGAGGGCAATTTGATGGAGCAAAGCGATCATTTCCGAATCAATTTTGGATTCAGATTTGGATTCGAATGTGGCGGTGATTTGTTTTAATGCGAATTCCACGGCGTCTCTCGTCCGGCCTGAAAATGGGACGATGAGCGGGAGAGAGTCCGGGAAAATGGGTGGGAGTTTCTCGGGTTTTGATTCGAGAATCACGTGGACCTGTGTCGTTCACCACAAATCACAAATAACAGTACAGAAGAAAAACCCGTTTTAAAATTCAAACTTCCCACTTCAAAATTTAAAGTAGGTAACTATTAAAAAATTGCGAAATATAAGTACATAAAGATTTTTTCAAAATCCTATACATTTAGCCCGCCAAAACCGAATGAATTGACCCCGACGATCCCACCATTCCAGCACGTGTTTTCCGTGACGACTTTGAATCCACCTCCATCCAGAAGCGCGGGAATATTTGGGTTGGGAGTTTTGTAATGGAGATTTGCCGGGATGACTCCCGCTTGCATTGCCAACAGAGTTTTCGCGACGCCACACAAACCTGTCAAAATTCATTTTGTTTCAAACAATGAGAGGGAAATTTGAAATTTGAATTTTGAATTTCGAAATTTGAACTGCGCGCACATTTTTTTGATGGTTCAAAATGGATTTTTATCGGAACTACTTGGAATGATTGTAATAATTACCAGATGCGGGTTCTGTGTGTCCAAGATTACTCTTGACCGAGCCAATCAGAAGCGGTTCGTCCTGTCGCCTGCCTTTCAAGAAAACGGCAGCCATGGCGTTGAGTTCTGTGGGGTCCCCGACGGACGTGCCCGTCCCATGACATTCCACGTACTTGACCTGACCTGGCGCAATCCCAGCTTCCGCATAAGTTTCCTCAAGGAGTTCCTGTTGGACCTTCCCCGATGGATTCGTCACTCCTTTCTCTTTGTAGCCATCCGAGTTGCTCTTGACATTCAAAATCGTTGCATATCCCCGTCGAGCAAGGTCTTTCCTTTGAATGACAATGGCGACGATGGCTTCACTTCGAACGTAGCCATTTCCGGACGCATCAAAACTGGCGCATCGCCCCTCTGGCGATAACATTTGGAGGTTATTGAATTGAAGCGAGAGATTTGGGAGGAGATTCAAATGGACGCCGCCAACTATGGCAGCATCGCAATCTCCCAGGTGGATCGCGGCTACAGCCTGAGCGAGAGCCAAAAGTGAGGAGGAACAAGCCACATCCAATTGGAAACTCGGCCCTGTTTGAGGGAAATTTTTTTATAAGCGGGAAATTCAAATATCAGTAACGAGTAACGAGTTCTGACGGATTGTATAAAATTGTTTCAAAATTCGAATATTATATTATATTATTTAAATTTAAATTTATACCGCGGAGATCGAAAGCAAAAGAGATGCGATTGGCAAACATGGCGCGGGAGCATCCGAGGAGAGCGTAACCATGACGACTCTCCGTGTCTTTGAACCACTCGGACTCGGACTCGCTCCCGGAAGCACCAATGAAAACACCTGTTCGGGACCCGCGAAGCTCAAAAGGATTCAGCCCAGCATCTAAAATCGCTTCCTGCGTCACTTCCAATAACATCCGGATTTGAGGGTCCATAAAATGAGCGAGCTTGGCGGACACTCCAAAATAACCCGCATCGAATTTATCCAAATCCTTTAATTGCCCGGCTCTACCCGGCAAACCGAAAAGCCCCGGTGTCCAACGCGTTTCTATAAAAAAAGAAAATTGTTTATCAAAATGAACAATTGAACAATTGCACTCCCGCCAAAATTTGAAAAATTCTGACTGAATTATATACATCCACACAGGTAATTGCTAATTTAATTTATATATACCTGTAACCAGATCCACGCCATTGAACAGATTTTGACGGAATTCCTCCAGATTCCTCGAGCTTGGGAATTTCCCGGATAAACCGGAAATGAGGATTTCACTCTGGTTCACATGTTTCCGTCCGCACTTCAAATTTGAATTATTCTCATTCAAATTCCCCTCCTTTTTCTCCATCATCATCCTCGTCGGATTTTCTTTTTTCTCCGAGGACTCCATGAAAATGTTTGTTTTTTTGAAGTCACGTTTTCACCGTGATTTAAACACACAAAACTTCGGATTTTGATTTTGACTTTGATTTCAATTTCAATTTCAATTTCAATTGTGTGAGTTTTGATTTAAATTTCCAAAGACAATTTTCGGAATTTTCTATAGTTGTTGTTGTTGTTGTTGTTGAGATTCTTCCGGTTCTGAAAAGATTGACCGTCCGTTTTGTCCAAGAAAATGTGAGTGAGAAAACCAAGTTGATTTTCCATTCACACATCCTGTTCATTTCTCTCAAGAGCCACACACGAGGAAAAAAAAGTTAAAGGGAAAACGGAAAAAGAAAAAGAAGCTGAGGATGAGAATTTAGAATTGAAGGTGAGCCGGTTTTCTGAATTTCAAATTTCAACTTTTGTGCTTCTACCAATTTTTAGTTGATCGACCATGTGTGTGTGTAAAAAACAAGGATGGATTTCCTGCTATTGGGAAATGAACAAATTGCGAATTGTCGAGGCAGTCTTGTATAATTCTTTTAGACGTTCTTTGGGAATCGATTCCAGAATTAGGTATCGTATTTAAATTACTAACAATAAGAATTTACCTAGAATTAGAATTATATAGAATTACCAAAAGCACACGAGAAGAAAGAATTACTAAGGAATTTTGGAACTATCAAAAAATTTCAAAAAAGAATTGGTAAGGAATTGGAATTTATACCAAAAATACCAAAAAAATAAACAATTACACCAGAGAATTGGCAAAAAGAATTGGGTATTATCCTAATTTTTTGAAATTTTCAAGGTGGAACCAAAAGTATTTATATACCTGAAAGAATTACTAAGGACTTATATAGGATTACCAAAAGAAGCGGCAGAAAGAATTAGTAAGGAATTTTGGAATTATAGCAAAAAGAATTACAAAAGGAATTCCCTAGAATTACGATTACCAAAAAGTGGAATTATACAACACTGTTGTCTTGTGCTCAAACTCAAAGGGAATGTGAATGTGCGTGAAAATGCTGTGAAGCGTGTGTGTGTATGGGGAAAAAACAAATTGAAATGCCACACACACACAAACAAATGACACACAAATGGGAAAAGAAGCGTATGATATATAATGTACGTAGGTACATGGGATGGAATTAATTAATTAAAAAAAAGGTAATCCAAACTTGCGTGGGATTCTTCTCATGTAGATAAAAAAAATTGAACATTGCGTCCATGATAATTTCTCATCTAATTTTAATTTGTGATATAAATACAAATACATCTATATTTAAATATGCAATTAGGTGCAATTAACCAGGCTGGGAATATCTGTATATGTGGGGCTGTGTGTGATGGACAAGGGCAAAGAAATTAAAAAGTAGTTATAATATTTAAATCGACATGTGTGGAATTACCCCAAACGTATTACGTATATATATATATACGTACCTGTCTGTTTTTCCTTCCCACACAACAGTACACAACTGATGCCGGATATAAAACAAAAAACTGGACAAACGAAAAAGGAAACCTCTCCAATGAAAATTCCCAAGACCCAGCAGCACACACAAGATGGACGGATTACAATATATATTAATATATATATATGTATATGTGTGAGGAAAATGAAGACAGAAATTCTCCATTTATTTTCCATCTCATATATATATATACATAAGATCTTCCTATACATATTAGTTCAAAGTTGAAAACCCTGGATTTTTTTTTTTTGCACAGGAATTGCGGATTCACACACAATTCCACAATTTGCAAATTTGCAAATCACACACAGAAATCCAAAAATAATACAACAATACAATTATATAGCTAAAAACTTGAATTTCCCATCACTTTTCACGTAGAGAATTAAAATATTGGTGCAATTAATTAATGGGAATGGGAAGACCATGAAGATTGAAGATCCGGTTCAACATTTCTGTGCACAGCCATATGTGGAAAAGTGGTGCATCGAGTCGATGTCAATGGCATCGAAAAATGGGAAATGGCGGTATGCACTATTATATTTGACGGCCTTTTTCAGAAAAGGGGGCTCATGGAAAAAAAACTAATTTTTTTGCATATTCATGTGTGAGGACAAGAGAAAATGCGGGGAATCCTGGATGACACAAGTTTAAATCATTTTTATATCATATATACTGAGAGATTCAAAGTATTTTTAAATCGTCATTCAAACCTATTATATGCATAAAAATTCGAAATTAAAGGTACGCGGATGATTTGTGTGAGTTTGTGTATTACACTGCTATACATATTCAATTCAAAGCATTATTGAGAAAGGTTCTCACGCACCACGAACAGCTGATACATTTACATATATTAGTAATAAAGACACACCAGATCTCGAAATCTACAATAAATAGAAAGCAACCTTTTCTTGAAAGGCTCCTCATTTATATTATTATATATACATACATACGGCTTCAAATTGTACCAAGTTCCAAATGGAAATTGAATTAATATCAAAAGTCGTTCGAACGAAACGAATTTAAATTATGGAAAGGTTAACGAATTCAATTCATCGTTTTTTTGTGTGCGTGGGTTCCCATTTTGAGTTTTGAATTTCGAATTTTGCGTTTTGGGGCTTTTGAAGCTTTGAATGTGTCTGTCAATCAATGAAGGAATTTTTTTTTGTATTGTATTTTTTTTGTTCTCTGAAAATACATGCTGACGACCGACGATGTGGTGGATAATGTGAGATGGGATTTTGTGGTCCTTATTTCTATGGGCATGGAAATTGAACGTGATCCCAGTGGGATTCGAACCCTCGACCACTCAAATGAAGTACTCCAACTCCATCTGGCGTCAAATCAGTTTCAAGCGCTGTGGCAACCCCTCGCACTCACTCAAAATAACACAGTGTACATTTGACAAGGGACGATTCGCTCCATTGCATTTTCCCGGGTGATCAAGCAATACCTATATATATATGAATACGAGAAAATCCCCATTATGATGTGATCATCATGTGTGGTCGCAGGATTTAGTACGATGATCTCCACATCACGGCCGTCATCTTTGATCGTGATCGGGGGTGGAAATTAAATGCCAAGCTGTTCAATGAAATCCTTCATATATATCATTTGCTTGCCAATTGGCAGTTGGGAATTCGTCCGCTGAAAATTGACTGGTTAACATTACGCAAATGCTGAAATGTTAAAAAATTTGAGTATTTTTCCATATGGTTGTGTTTGCACATATGATTTACCTATGGCTGGCAAAAAATTGGTGAAATCCGTTGGGAAAGAAACGGACAATGGAGAGATTTATATACGAACGGGAAATATACATTGTTGCTTATGGCGCTCCATGTTCATTCCTTGTCCACTCGCTCTCCACTCGCTTGTTATTTTGCTTCACATTCACTTTCAAAGCATGATGCGCATGTTAAAATTCGAAAAGACTTTGACTCACAAAGGGAATTTTACATGTAATATCAAGGAAACTCAATGAGTGTTTAGTTATGATCCGGGAAAAGTCCATTTTATCTATAAGTGCAAGCTGTCAAAATTATAGAGGTAGGCCTGAGCTTACCTGTATAATTACGCCACTGGGAAAAAACCCAGTCTTTTTTCCTCATTCGAGGAGATTTATTATTAGATAATTAAGCAAGGTTTAAGTTTGTTCACCTCGGCAGAGGCACATTTATTTAAGGATATGAATTTAAATACAAAATTGTAATCTTACACACACAAGCACACTACAAATATTACATTCATTTGCATCATTTGGGTATTTTTCTCTCACGTATAAAATATAAAATATTAAAAGGAATAGAATATTTTTTCACATGTAAAAATATGATAAGAAAAGAGCACATGAATTTTCCTCCTAGTGTAAAAGTACCTATATACTTATGTAAGGAATTCGTATATCACTTAAAATTTATCCATACATAATTATTTCCTTCCGTCCATGAACTTTGGAAATCATGCGATGCTTCTCCAGAACCAGAACCAATGATGAGTTGACATGTCAAATCCCAATCTGAATTTGGATGGAAATTTACTACCTATATAATTACAAACCAAAACATCACATTTGTTTTAATTGTCTTTGAATTACAATTTTAATTGCAGGTGTGCATGGTGTTGGTGAATGGAATTGTGACGAAATCCTTTTTGAATGGTCCGCCCCATAAGTATTTACATAAATAGCTACTACTTAATTAAAATAGGGGAGGCGCAGGCAAAAATCACCCCCAACTTCTTTTCCCTGTAGCGCGAGTTGTATTTGACAGATCAAAATTTTGAATCGATCTAAGAAAACTTTGATTCAATGCCGATGGAGATCTGAATGCCTTTCCATTAATTTACCAATAATTATCAACGTAATTGACGTTTTAACAAAGATAGCGTATTCAAGGCTGCAGGCAAAAATCACCCCCGTCTTCAAAGCACCTACGTACATGCGGTGGGTTTTATAGTCGTCGTACAAGTAAACAGATTTAGGTGAAAATGTCTACGGAAATGAAGATTTTTCTTGATCCACGTTGAAAACTGTGTGGAATCTGCCTTGAGTTGGGAATTTTGATGGAATTCCGTTCCTCAAATATTTCCTTAAAGTGTTTCTGTCCACAATCAGATATTTCAGATACCTGGAAGAAGCTTTTATTGTCAAATCTCCATTCTTCACTGCTTCAATGGCATATTTCAGGCAAACCAAATCTATTTTTTCTGGTCTCTTGTTGTATTTGTAAACCACTAAAAAAATAAAAGAACATTTTCTGTAAATAACACTTAAAACCTCGAATAAATGGGGGGTGAATTTTGCCCGCTTACAGGAGTGATTTTTGCCTGCATCGTCGTGAATTTAATCACGACAATTAAATTAAGGCAATTACGCAATTTCATACCACTCTCAACAGGTTTTTTTAACTTTTCACAACGATTATTGTGTGTAGAAACAGAAAATATTACTAAAATGTACTTACTTTTGAAAGGGAACTCACAAATCCACTTAGCGCAACGACTGTCAAACACTCAATAGCTTATTTCTCGACCCTTTTCCGGTAGACAAACTTTGGACGTAAATAGACAGAGCCTACGTGATTTCAAGAGACCCTTTTTTGGGATTAAACTAATCGCTAGTGTCTCTGCTTCATGCCTTGTCAACGACTTTGCATAAAAAAAATTCGTTTGGATAATAAATCCAAAAAGCGAAGGGGGTGATTTTTGCCTGCGCTTCCCCTACTATATAAAAATACCAAAAATACTATTCTAATCCAAGTTCATGTTTTAAACTTTAAAATGGGGGTTGTACTGAAATCGCTGTTAATTATTGAATTATTGAATTGTTTTTCTGGTCATACCTTTTTCCTCCTTCATTCTAAAAAATAAGAGTTACCAACATTTGGTGGTTCATTTGTACATGGAGTTGTGAATAAGAAAACCCGCCGGAGACGTCGATCTAGAAGTCAATATATTTGAGTTTGAATGCCGAGCTAATTTTAACAGCGACACGCACGTGTAAGCTCCGTTTGAATGAAACGGTTTCATTAAATTTCAGAGATTTTCTTGAATCTGTTTTCATTATACAATTTTGAGTGAGTCCTCTAGCGGCAATTTGAGCAACGCTGGTTTCCACTTTGGCCATTCACTTTTGGAAAATCACTTTAATTAAAACTTAATTAATAAAAAATATTTGCAATTTTTTTACAAATTCCTAACTTGTTGTATAAAATAGCCCATGTCTTTCTACATATTAATATGCAAAAAAGTGAAAATACGTCTCCGGCGGGTTTCCTTATTCACAACTCCATATGTGTTCGCTTGTAATGGGTCGCTTGTTGAGTTACAAACTTAAATATTCCCCCTCAAAAATGCAGTCATTAAATTACCCGGACAGACTTGGCTCCCCTGTTCATCCAGCACTTCCGGCGAAACACACTGGACATGCCAAACTCATTTAAAGCTCAATCGAGAACAAGAGGAAATTGTGTGACCTGTGTGACGGAATTCGGACCGACGATGAAGAACCGATTGGGGAGTTCATTGGACATGATTCCATTGTATGCTCGAGGCCCTTGAGAGACAGTATTGAAAATATTGCATGAGAGACAGCATCGAGGTTTTTTCCGGGAGAATTAAAACATATATCGTCTGTTAAGTTCACAAACGAACTATAACGATTTTCCTTAATTTGCGGAAATGTTACTACTGCGTCCGTCTTTGTGGGTAAAATTGTGAAAAAATTCAGGGTCACAGAAAAGGTCATGGCAGACAATCATGTTGAAGGACCCACAGCTCCATCTCCAGCCGTTTGACCTTTGGAGCAGGTCAACGAAATTAAGGAAAATAATTATAGTTCCTTTGTGAACTTAACAGACGATATATATAGTCAAAATGCCTGGGGAAAATAAGAGAATTATATGGGAAATGACAAATGACGTCATGCATATATAAGCATTAAAGTTTATTTGTCCATTGTCTGTGTATTGTCATTTGTGCAATGAAAATGTGTGCAGTATATGGTGTGTTATATCTACTTACTCAATTTTCATGTTGGCCCCAGAAGGCGTATACAAATATGGCTTACACGCATATTCACCGTCTGTAGCCAACATTAGTTGAGGCTAATGATACATGAAATTCATATGTATTATGAATTGTGCATGGGAATTCAATTAAATAATTAAATCCACAAATAATCCGACTTATCCGACGAAATGGTTTACCCGAAATTGTTATAACCAATATTAAAATTAAATTAAATGGAATGGAATTAAAAGAAGACACCAAATTAATTAATGAAATCCAAAAGAAATAATGCATTGACTATTACAAATATGTATGTATATACACTATATACCTACATATGCATACAAACGATCGACCACACATTTGATTTAATCATGAATATATAATATATGCAGAATAAGAGAATTTGTGATGAAACATGAAATCCCATGTTAAAAAGCGTCTTGAAAGTAAATGACCAACTTGGCCGTTGGAATGCCCAGGGAAATGAAACGTTTCTTTTGAGACAGTTGAGTTCTTGACATTTACTTGTGTGTGTACATTTATTTACATGCAGTCAATGCACGTGTATTTGTGTTTACATTCTCTCCTCAGTGTTGTATGATTCCAAAATTTCAAAATTTCCCCTTGAAAACGTCAAAAAATATAGGGGTAATACCCAATTATTTTTGGGAATTTTTTGGTAATTCCGATTCCTTAGTAATTCTTCCTACCGATGCTTTTGATAATTCTAATTCTGGATAATCCTTAGTCCTTAGAAATACCTATAATTCTGGAATCGATTCCAAAAGAATTACCAAAATAATTATACTAGATTGCTCTCTCTGGCCGCCAAGGTCTAAGATTCATTACAAATACGATTTTCAGACGATCGTGTCGATTTTCTGTCGTTTTCACTACACACTAGGTATATGTAATACACTCAAAACAACAACAGAATACTCGTCGGGAAGAGGATTTTCATCTTCAGTCTGTTATCGCCACTCTCCACCACACATTCACACTTTTCTCCATACATCCCATTTCGGATTCTCAAAGTCAAGAAAATCGGATATTTCTTCCATTGTGCCTTTGTATATATAGTCGTGAGTATTTTAATTTTCCCTTTTTTCATTTTAATTTTAATTTCTTATACTGTGAGCCTTTTTTTTTGGATTGTCACTGTGATTTTGTAAGTTGTATCTATATTGTTACTTTTTTGTGTGTAATTGAAAGCGGAATGAAGTACAGACATCCAATTCCACATAAATATTAAATATGTGTGGAATTTAAGCGGATTTTAAATTGTCAATAAGTTTTGTGATGATTCTTGATCGGATTTTCATCTATATATTCGTATTTCATATTTGTGGTGTCAACATTCCTGGGATTTAAGGCACTCAATTTTTTTATGTGTATAATATATAAATTCCATTCATTTTGCCTTCATATATTTATTATGTATTGTGTATATTATACTGTATATATATATATATATGTATAATACTTACATTCACATTTTCACATTTATATTTGGGTTGTGATTTTCTCTGATATGTAGTCATATTCATATTTAATGTTTAACTGCCCTGTTGATTTGTGTTTTCTTTTCTTTTCTCGCACATATATATACAGGTGTTGAGTTGTGTCATTTGGTTTAGCGAGATAAGCGAGTTTATGAACAAGCGAATCAAGCGGCCAGACAGGGTGTTTGGGAAGGTTGGGGTAACAGTTTAACTATACACTCTGAGCACAACTAATCATGTCTGGCTGTGTGAATTGTGGTTGAAATAGCCATAAGTACGGGACATGTTATTGTGGTTGCCGATCCCTAATACCGATAGAGCTATCTTCTCTATAGACGCGTCTGTATTCAAATCCTTATCTACGATTCTTCGGTGGAGAAAGAACTGGAGATAAGAAGGGGACGAACGTAGAAGCAACGTAGACAGCGAGAGGAGTTGATTCCCTTGACTTTTATACGAGCGATTTTTCCATCGTACAAGAATATGGCTGGAGGGATCGCTGAAGCTCATTGGCTCTCCCGCCAACAAGAAGAACAAGATCCCATCGACTTTTTTGATCTGGACATGTTCCGTTAAATGAGAGAGAGAGAGAGAGATGGATTTACAAGGCTGAAATGGAAATGAATACATACTGAAATAAATAAGTATTTATATTAAATATTTAATACTTATTTAATTAACTTAATTAAAATATAAATATATACTAAAAATACTAAAATACTATTCCAATCCAAGTTCATGGTTTAAACTTTAAATATTGTACTCAAGTCTATATGTTAATTATTGAATTATCGAATTACATTGTTTTTCTGGTCATACACCTTTTTCTCTTCTATACATTCCAACAAACGAGAGTGAGTTACCAACATTTTTTGGTGGTTCCTAATTGTAATGTGTTCATCATGTGCCTTGTTGTTGTGCCTCAAATAAATTGGTTCAATCCCACAAACTTAAATATTAAATATTCCTCCTCAAAATGCAGTCATTATTAACATTATAAATTACACTTACAAATGATGAAAATGAAAATTAACTTCTCATTTAAATTTAAAATTTTCGTAATCAAGAATTAAGCTAGAGAAAATAAGGTCAAAAGTATGTAATTGCGGGATTTTCTCAAGACGAAACAGGGAAAATCAGAATGTCATGATTCCATCATGCAGAATGAAGCTGTGTTTGTGTTTAAATAAATTCAGAGTAATTCCATTAATCAATTAATTCAGACCCGCTGAAGCCGCTGACGTAAATGGTATTTGAATGTGGCGCACTTGAGGTGACTCCACCCCCTCCCACAAATTTCCCAAATGAACGTCCCAAAGCCCAAAGTCGAGCCCATGAGGAAAAGGTAAAATGAATATTTGACGAGGGAGTCTCCCAGCCCAATAGACCACGCCCCTTTCCCCTTCTCATCCTGCCCCCAAATAAAATGACGGAGCTCCGGCTCATCCGTGTACAACCACAAGGCCCATATCCGCTCATACCTCCCCACCCCCACTCGCCCCCTCACATCCCACCACAGTTGAAAGATCCCACCCCCCCACAAATCCCGGACTGCTCCCCCCGCGACATCCAAATTCGGGATGGTCGTGACCCAATCCAACGGCGTGGAAAAGAAGCCTTCATGCCCAATAAAGAAATTCCGTTGGTACATCCGCGGGAAAATACTCACGAGGTCAATCACTTCCGATGACAAAAGAATCGCGACCTTATCCTTCAGCAGAATTCGGCGGAGCTCCTTAAACGATAGTCCATCTCCTTGAGCGTCCAAACTTTGTACGAGGCGCGCATGCGCTGTAAAAACAGATGTATTCTGAAGACTTACATACTCCCAATGATTCAACAGGTCTCCCGCCATGTCCTTCATGGGCGTACTCGTGATGATTTGATAGGACTCGCTGAGGAGCTCCCCGAAGGGCTTGTACACCCCGCGCATCGTCGGGACGACCCTCAAACTCTGCAGGATGGACAAGTAGAAATTCTCTATGAAGAACAAGGAGAGAGTCCACCCACAGAACACGAAGCCAATCAGGTATTTCTTTCGATTGGGCGCGCGATTTTCAAACTCAACCATTTGAAGTACAATCGGAGCTAGTAATACGGCCATCGCGCATTGAAGACTCATCAATTTAAAATTGATCCCTTCGCCTTTTTCGTCTTTATCTTCCTCATTTTTCTCGTGTTTTTGGCGGGCAAATAATTTAAAGAACGTGAGGATGCTCAGGCTCAAAAGAACAAAGAATGTGATCCAAACCGTTCCATCAAAAGGGGCCGAGAAATCGGAGAATGAAGTTGGAGAATCCGCAGCCAGATTCATGCCGTAACAGAGCCTCATGTCACTCTTGTCGTAAGGGAGGAGCATCGTGGTCGTGTCTAGAATGTAGCGGGAGGTGAAGGTGCTGATGTAGCCAAATTGAAGGCTCCGTTGATCCTGATCATGCGCCAGTAGCTGGATGGTGAAGTTCAAGCGGGCGTTCGCGGCGATGGTGAGGACTAATTTCGAGAGCCCCACTGTTTTGTGTTGGGAGCTGTAGATTTGGCGGAGGGAGGATTTCCGGACGTCCTCCAGAGCCATTTCCTTCGTGGACGCACTCGCTGCAATGAGAAAAGGGATGTAGACGAAAATATCGGACCCGAAAAAATTTCGTCGAAGGATTTTAAATCCACGGAGGATCTGGGTGTACGAGGTCCAGGGAATTGGTTGAGCGGGAGCGTAGTGAAGGAAGGCGATCATGTGGGGTTGTTTGAGTGGATGAGAATGAGAATGAGATGAATCGAGATGATCCCATTGGAATTGGAATTGCATGATACAAATCGGCCGTTTTTGACGACACTTCAATCGGACTTGACCCACCATTTTTAGAGGGAAAATTTGAATTTGAATTTGAACTGAATGTTCATTTCTGCTGGTGAGGACGAGGAGATTCTTTATTTTTTTTTTTTTGGGGGGGGGTCGAGTAAAAATGAGGAGGAGATAATTGAGGGGGAGGAGCACATCGTTGGCCTCTGCACTCATAACGACTTGCGTCTCCTCGGGCAACAGTACGAGGAAAATGTCCGAGGTCAACTTGGTATTGGTGGAGAAACTCTGACTTGCATGCTGCCGCTGGACATTTTTGAAGGGCTGTCGGATGTTAAATTGACCTGCTGGTTTCCTGTTTTTATTCCTATTATAATCTTTATTTTTATTTTTAGAAGATGAATTTCTGGGCAATTTGGTTGTGGTCTCGGACGGCGGTATTAAAAGTCGAACAGCACAAATCTCATGATACTTTTGAACTTGCTGATCATTCCATTTCACATGGGGGAAACCATCAAAACTGGACACGACTGATTGGAACTGAACAAGGATTTCTGTAAGGATTTGAGCTCGCATTGTCCATTCAAATCTGTTGCGTTTCGTGTCGTCTCTGACCTTGCTCACCTTTGAGGAGGAGTTTCCAAGCTCACGTTCCCCATCACGATCACCATCCAACAATAAATCTGGGTTTTTATTTATGACGAAATACGTGCAATTCCTTAGAGGCTCCAAAATGTTTCTCAGCTCAATTTCCGATTTCCTATGAAGTTGTTGTTGTTGTTGTTGTTGTGATTGTGCACTGGAGAAAAGCTGGAGATGGAGGATAGTAAAAAATTTTAGGACGTTTTTGATTCGGAATTGGTGCTGATGGAACAACAACAACATTTTGAACATTCTCTCAAAATACAAATACAAATACCCCGTTGTTTTGTACCCACAATAATTGCTGGAAATGACAATTCTATTGGAATATTGGAAAGTGATGCTATAAAACTGAAAACCCACAGCAAAAGGAAGAAGGAAAACGATTCCACATTTATATTTATATTGTCTGTCATCCTTTCCCAATTCCCATGTGATGTTTGAATTTCGAATTGAATGTGTGTGGATTCAAGTTGGAGCAAACCGAACGTCGTGCACAATTTCAAATCCCTCATGTATTCTTTTTGTTAACAGTTGTGGTCATGAAATTCGAAATTAAATACAAAGATTGTGTAATATTCACTAAAGAAAAAAAAATGAAATAACAATTTCAAAAGTCATTCATTTGTTTTGACTTGTATACAAAAAGTAAAGCTGGAATTCCTCATGCACACAGTTCAATGTTCTTATTACATTGTAATGGTGAACAATTTACATTATTATTGACAAAATCGTCAACATTAAATTCCAAATTCCAAATCCCAACTAAGGCTCGGGTTCGAATCCAGCCCACGTCATCCACATTTACATATTTCTCAACGTGTTTCCCTTATACAAGTAAATTCTTTTTTTGGGGTACATATCGTCGGTTAAGTTCACAAACGAACTATAACGATTTTCCTTAATGTGCGGAAATGCGACGACTGCGTCCGTCTTTGTGGGTAAAATGATGAAAAAATTCAGGGTGACAGAAAAGGTCATGGCAGACAATAAGGGGCTGTCCACAAACTGACTCAGGTAAGAGGGGGGAGGGGGGTCGAGATTTAGTCACGTATCCCTATACTAATACATTAGCGTACATGCTGACAGGGGGAGGGGGGGTCAAAAAATTGGCCTTTTTACCTGACTCAGTTTTTGGACAGCCCCTAATGTCGAAGGACCCACAGCCCCATCTTGAGCCATTTGACCTTTGGAGCAGATCAACGAAATTAAGGAATACAATTATAGTTCGTTTGTGAACTTAACAGACGATATATACTTTAACCATGTGTTTGCTAATTAATTTCAATTTGAATCCATGGACATTGGAATTGGATGAAGCTTGAGATTGTGATTGACGAGTTGTTGTTTGGTCGTGTAGGCTTTTTGGTTGGGGCAAAGTGAACACGGGAATAATCGTTCCCCGGTATGACCCCGCATGTGAACGACGAGCTTGTGAGCCGTGTGGAAGGCTTTGGCACAGACGTCACAAATGAAGTCCCGGATGCCCTCATGAACGAACCGGATGTGCTTCCGAAGGTGTGCGTAGCTCAGGGATTTCCCACAATGTGGACAAATTGACCTTGCCTCATGTCCACTCAAGTGTTCCTTGGAGTGGTAAGTGAGTGTGCCGGATCTGTGGAAGGATTTGGAGCAACCCGGGACGGGACAAATGAAAGACTTGACTCGATTGGCTATGTGAATGACCGAGTGTTGCTTGAGGACATTTTTGTGCTTGAAGGATTTCTTACAGATGGGACAGCTGACGGCAGACTCTGGCGGCGCATGGACATCCCGCACATGATGAGTCATATTGTCTTTGAGTTTGAAGGTGGAGGGACATCCGGGTTCGGGGCATTGGAAAGGTCGCTCCTCCTGGTGAGTCGAGACCTTGTGAGCCTTTAAACTGGCCGGGAAGCGGAAAGTCCTAACAGGAAATGAATGCAAATGTATATAAATATTTAAGCCATTTCACCCGGATATGACGTCACATTCATAATCCTAATCCTAATGACCAAATGACAATTAAAATAAATGAAGGAATTGTTTATGTACCTGGAGCAGCCGGGATGGTCACAAGGAAACGGTTGAGGTGGTGGGCCCGGCAAATGCGTGAGCATGTGAAATTCCAGGGAATAACTTCTGGAAAATCCGGCTCCACACGTCGGATGTGGACATGGAAATGGAGCGGAAATGGAGGAGGAGGAGGAGGATTCGGACTGACATGGATTTCCGGAAGTTCCTTCTCTGTCTCCACTGCTACTCGGATTATGATTATTGACCGGACATTGATTGTGAGTGGAGCTGGCAATGTTCAAGAGGACTTGATGTGTGAGCAGGTGGATATTCAGGTGGATTTGTTTCCGGAATCTCCTGGGACAACTGGGACACTTCAAACACTTTCTCTTGTACTTGCGTTTGTACACCCTTGAATCTGAATTTGAATTGGACTTGGACGTCGTTGACTTTGACTTTCCTGACGCTCTCTTTAGTACTTTTCTCTTTCGACCGCCGTCGTCTCCATTTCCTTTTTCTTTTGGGGTCGACTCCTCATCATTATCCTTAGCTGCTTGGACACTCTCCTCATCAGCATTGCCCACCTCCTCCTCGGAAAATTGAGGTGACCATGATGGACTTGTCATTGTCATAGATTGGTCGTCCTCCTCCTCCTCCTCCTCCTCCTCCTCCTCCTCTTTCTCCTCTTTCTCCTCATTTTCCTCATTTTCCAATTTCACTTCTGGTGTCTCCACGGCCACAATGTCTGCTGGTTTTGAAGGGATGAGATTATGATTGTGATTGTTACGGAGATTGCGATGGAGATGAGCCAGGAATTGACGGAGGCTGGAGAATTGAGAGTCACAGTTTTGACAGAGGACTTTAATTCCGTCCTCGTCACTCGCCAGACAGCAACGATCATTCGAGTCCAGATGAGGTCCATTTGAATAAGCCGGATGATTTGACCCAGAATGAGGATGATGACATTGACAATGATGACTGGAAAAGTCGTGGGCGGTGGGGAAAACGCTGGAACACTCGTAGCAAAATCCATCGATTACTTTGATTGTCAACTTTGGTGGTGGTTTCTCACTTCCGGTTCTGGTCCGTCTCCTCCCATCCCCATCCTTCTCAGTCTCCTCTCTTCCTTTACTCTTCATCATGTTTTTTGTACCCACTCGTTTTTCCTGTATATACAGAAAGTAGGTAAACAGAATTGTATAAGTCCCACGACAAAATTGGCCTTATTTACAATTTACTATATTTACACAAATCATGCATATTGAATATTGAATATTGAATCCGAATTTGTCAATGCCTTTTGATTTAAATTGTACAATTATAAATTGATATGAATTATATTATTATGGATAAATGAGCTGACGAAAAAAAAGCATTATTGAATTAATTTCCATGTAAATTTTACCTGCTCCAAAAATATGAAAATAATATAAGAATTCCTTAATTCAACTTCAAACTTTTGGGATTGATGGGAAATGTGAAGAGATGAACACAAAATGAAATGGAAATGTGTGGTTTGTGTGGATTTGGAGTTTACGGCAAGATTTTATTCTCCATTTAAATTGCTCTCACGTTTTCCCCAACTGAATGATTGACGATAAAAAATATGACTATAGGTTAAGTGCACGCAAATATATAGTAATGCAAAACAAAAACCTTTTCTCGCTGTGGTGAATGGAAAATGAATTGCCAAAACTGTAAAGTCAAATGTCAATTCAGAATTGTGGAATACAGTCTTGTATAATTCTTTTGGTAATTCTTTTAGAATCGATTCCAGAATTAGGTATTACTAACAATAAGAATTACCTATAGAATTAGAATTACCAAAAGCACAAAAAGCATCGGTAGGAAAAATTAATAAGGAATTGGAATTACCGAAATATTTCCAAAAAGAATTGGTAAGGAATTGGAATCACCAAAAAAAGAATTACCTCAAAGAATTGGCAAAAAGAATTGGGAATTACCACTATATTTTTTGAATTTTTCAAGGAGGAAATTTTGAAAATTTAGAATTGTCAAGGAATTAGGATTACGAAAGGAATTGGCAAAATATGATTACTAAGTAATTCGGGTTACCAAAAGAAGCGGCAGGAAGAATTGGAATTAGCAAAAAGAATTACCTAGAATTAGGATGACCAAAAAGTGGAATTACACAACACTGATGGAATGTGGAGAGATTTCCCATTTGAATTTGAATTCGGTGTGGAAAAGTTGCCGCAGCAAGGACGAAAATCACCCCAATCATTTCTCTCTGTCTCTCCTCTTCTGTTAAATCATGTGTGTCTATATCGACAGTTAACAAATGTCGTGTCACAGGTTAGAAAATTTTGAAATGTACAATACATAATTGTTCGTTTTTCTCAGGTTTGTCCCCCATGACAAATGGAAACTTTGAGCCAAAGATTTAATCACAAGTAATATTTGAACAATAATGGTTTACAATTCATAGCGAGATGATAATGGAAATGGATACAATTATTTATTTATGTTTGCTTGAATGTACATACGAATTATATTAATATTAATTTGTATCGTGTACTTTGACTTTAATCCAATGCGACTGGATGAAGCCTCAGATTGTGATTAACGAGTTGTTGTTTGGTCGTTTAGGCTTTTTGGCTTTTTGGAATAATCGTTCGCCCGTATGACCCCGCATGTGAATGTGAACGTGTAGAGTGAATTGCCCGGGCAGTAAAAGGTATTTGGAGCAATCATCCGGGTAGGACAAATGAAGGACTTGACTCGCTCTGCAGCAAATGAATCCCTCGGTGATCCTGCTTTTATTGTAATGAATGAACTCCCCGCCGATGAACAGCCAGATTCCCTTTGAATTTGAAGGACGAGGAGCATCCGGCCTCAGGGCACCGAAAAGGTCGATCATCCTGGTGAATGGAGATCACGTGCGCATGCATGGCGTTCCGCGTACGAAACTTACTGAAATCCCACATTCATAATTCAATCCATGTCAATGTCAATGTCAAGTCCATGTGCATTTATATATTATAAAATAAAAATATAAAATACAGATAAGTGATGTCAACTTTATAATGAAATATGTAATGAAAAAATGTGGGGGTGCTTGAATTTTTTGAATATAGAATATTTACCTGACGCAGCCGGGGTGGTCACAGGAAAACGGTCGAGGTGGGGGCTTCTTCGCATGCGTCAGGATGTGATCGTCCAGGCTCCATGGTGTGCTGAATGATAGATTTGGGCAGGATGGATGTGGACATTGGAATTGATATTGATTGGTCAAGTTGGACGACTGCTGCTGCTGCTGCTGCTGATGATGATGATGATGATGAGATGGATATTCTGGTGTTCCTCCTTCTCCAATGGCAATGGCAATGGCCGAAGTCGGATTATTGACCTGACCCGGACAATGAGGGATTGACAAATCCAGGAGGACTTGATGTGCAAGCAAATGGACTTCCAGACGGGTCTGGCTTTTAAATTTCCTGGGACAGTTTGGACACACTAAATTCCATACACGCGAAGTTTTTGTCTTTTTCCCTGTTATACTCCTCATTGATTTTAGTCCTCCCGTCATTGCTGTTGTTGTCCGTCGTTGTCCTTTTCTTCTTCTTCCACCACCACCACCACCATCGTCGTCGTCGTCGTCATCTCCGTCTACCTCACTTTTTTCTTTGAACTCATTATTAGCTGGAGGAGGAACCCATTCGTCATCCTCCTCCCCTTTGACACTCACATCATCATGGTGTATCTCGGGAAATTGAGAGGAGGACGAACTCATCATTATCATCATGAACGGATCCTCCTCTTTCTCTTTCTCCTCGTCTTCCTCCTCCTCATTTTCCCATTTCACTTCCACTGTCGTCTCCACTGCCACATTGTCTGCTGGTTTTGAAGGGATGTGGTTTTGATGTGTATTAAAATTGGGATGGAGATGAGCCAGGAATTGACGGAGGCTGGAGAATTGAGAGTCACAGTTTTGACAAAGGACTTTAATTCCGTCCTCGTCACTCGCCAGACAGCAACGATCATTCGAGTCCAGATGAGGTCCATTTGAATAAACCGGGTAATTTGACCCAGAATTATGATGATGACATTGATCATTATGACTGGAAAAGTCGTGGGCGGTGGTGGGGAAAACGCTGGAACTCTCGTAACAAAATTCATCGTGTAATTTGATGGCCAACTTTGGGGGTGGTGATTTCTCACTTCCGGTCCATATCCCATCCTCATCCTTCTTCACAATCTCCTCTCTTCCTTTACTCCTCTTCATCATCATTTATTTGTTGTACCCCCGTTGTTTTTACTATACAAAAATCACATGCATAAAATGTAAACAGAATTGTCAGTGGAAGTGCAAAAATATTTGGTGAGTGGATACAAAATATAAGTACGTCTATATAAGTATGTATACCTGCTGAAAAGAGGAGGAGGAATTTGTGGAATTGTGAATTGTAAAGATAATATATATAGACGGACACAAAATTATTAAATGTGGTTTTCCCACCACATTTTCTTCTCCATTAAACTCTTTTATCCTCACATTTTCCCCCAAACTGGATGAATAACGATACGATACCATGCGAGGGAAATACAGGCAATTCCAATTGAATTGGATTGAGTACAAAGTACAAATATGCATATAATTCCAAACCCTTTTCTTAGTTTCAAAGTTTCAATTGTTTCTGGCAAAAAATGGAAAGAGAGAGAGAATTGTCAAATTTTAAATTGTGGATGGAGCTTCAACAGCTCCCGGCCAGCGGCACAGCTGTGAAGCAAGGACGAAAAATTTTCCCTCACTCATTTCTCTCTTCTTCTCTGTGTCGGTCGGTGTGTACGACAAATTGGAAAACGTACAGCGAAATTCAATGTAAAGTATGTAAAGTACGTTTTGATTTTATTATATAAAGGAAGTATAGGCAAATTCAAATTAAATTTTAAACACGTTTCAATGACGTTTTAATTTGTACTTTGATCCGCGTCATTAAAACATCAAAACTTCAAAACCACATTTAGAAAAGATAGAAATACATAAATATACAATCACAAATCTTCTCGGGCCCTCATTTTTTTGTCAATACGAAAAACATGAACAGAAAAATTGACAAAACATTATAATTCAACTCCACTGGATGAACCTGAATCTTAATATTCAATATTGGGATGGACGAGTTGTTGTTGTTGTTTAGTCAATGTAGGCTTTGGGGCAAGTTGAACAGGAGAATAACCTGGAGCAGCCGGGTTGTTCACAAGGAAACGGTCAAGCCAGATTTTATCTATAAATTATTGTAGATTTGACTCATTTGCCTATACAACAATTTATCTCAATGAGGAAATGTTATGATTAGGATTTGTGTGGTCATATGTTTACTGACGATTACGATTATATGACGATGAATTGCTGCGCACACCTCTAATAATATACACACCACACAAATATTTACACTGTGGACTTGCAATCATTATAAGTGTATATAGCGCTCAATTTCCATTCAGTTTTCTTTGTTTATTTGACCAGAAAGTGATGGGGAATATAGACTTAAATTTAATTGAATACGAAATAACTGTTTGATTGCTTGGAGATTGCGATTACGATTACGGATTCATTATATTCACATTCACACTCTCTTTGCATTATTTCCATGTCCTATCAATTCACACTTGTTGATTTTCCTTCATTTACCTAATATTCATGACAATACGCAATTATAATCCATCCGACCATCGATATATAATAAATAACGACGAATCAATTAATATGCGAAAATGAGATGACTGTGGCTTTAAATTCCTCACGGACTTCCGCACTCATCAGCTCCATGAATCATATACAGATACATACATATCTAAATGATAGGCATTCGGCATTTCTAATCGCAGTCATCCGATAAGTCGAATTAAAATCTATACAGTCTATATAAATGTAATACATACACAGAGAAAATGCATGAATTGATTTTAAATCATCTCGTCCTTTCCCGATCGCCGATTGCATATACATTTTAACATTTATTTTACACATGAACTATGTGTATATATTGTATATTGTATATACATATGTGTATGAGGATTCAATCCCTATAAAACCACTGGAAAATCCAACTCTTTTCACAGTTTCAAAACTCAATACAGATATATAAGGCATATATATATATATATATAATTCAAGAAGAAGTTGACAAAGAAAAAACGTATACATTATACATTATATACATATTCAAAATCCAATTCAAAATGAAGGTTTACCTACTCATTTCCATGTTGGCAGTCTACGTATTATTGCCCATTATACTCGGCAGCGTAAGGAATCCGGATCCTTCCCATAAAGTACACATACATATTACATATATAACAAACACTTGTACAAACCAAACAAACAAAAATTAATTTGAAATTTGAAATTTGACACAATTCAATATAAAAATACTAGTATCTGTATATAAGTATGTGCCTAAATTATTAACGATTATATTGTATTGTTCGTTGGATATATTTATATGTGGAGGTGGAGATGGAAGAAGGAATTCAAAGGATGGATGTGATCGTGAACGGGGATTACATGTTCAGTTGGACGGTGGACAGTGTTTCTCGGATCCTGTATCTGTCTGTGTGTGTACAGACGCTTGGTTTCATTGGTTGGGGACTCTCGTCCACTGGTCAGATGACTGGAGCGGATATCATCATTGCCTGGGTGGATCCTGATGGGACAGGACATATCTCCGTACGAATTCATATATAAATTATACATACAATTGTATTGAATTTTGAATTTTGTATATCGTCTGTTAAGTTCACAAACGGACTATAACGATTTTCCTTAATGTGCGGAAATTCGACGACTGCGTCCGTCTTTGTGGGTAAAATTCTGAACAAATTCAGGGTGACAGAAAAGGTCATGGCAGACAATCATGTCGAAGGACCCAAAACTCCATCTTGCGCCGTTTGAACTTTGGAGCAGGTCAACGAAATTAAGGAAAATAATTATAGTTCGTTTGTGAACTTAACAGACGATATGTATATTTTTATATAGGATCGTTATGCGACGGGGCATTTTGAGCCAATGGTGGATGAGAAACAGGATTGGACATTGCTCTCCTCCGACCAAAACTCGACCCACACGACTATCAACTGCTCCCGCCCCTGGGACACGTCCAGTGAGACAGGAACAGGGACAGACCAAGATGAAGCCATCACCGTGAGTGATTTTTCTTGTGTGCCTCCTCCTCTTTTTTGTTTGTTTATACATATAAGTACACATTTACAAAAAGTAAACAAAGTGTATTATACGTACATACGTACATACGTACATACATACGTACATATATAAGTCATTTGAAATTCGCACTTTGCACACAGTGTCACAGTTTGACAATTTATAATAAGCAATGAATTTTGTATTTGTATATGTGTGTGTGTGTTTTTTTTTGTGGCGGAAAATATAGGAGTCCCCAACAAATGTCATTTGGTCATTTGGCTCCACTGACTCTGTTGCGTATCATGGACAAAATCGTGGAGTTGTCCCCGTGACTTTCCTCCAACCCGCGGCCAAGTGATTCCAGTGAAATCCCTTCTTTTTTTACAATTTACATATAAGTATATAAATATATATATATAAGAATAGGTTTTGTTTAATCTGTAAATATACTGTGCAACAATAGACAATAAGTATTTACCTGTGTAAAACCTAAATATGTACAAAAAAACCATTGGTAGATCATCCTAAATAAATATGCATTTATTTGGACTCTGTTCGTTGATTGATTTTGTAATCCTCAGTGTTTATATTATGTATATCGTCTGTTAAGTTCACAAACGAGCTATAATAATTTTCCGTAATTTCGTTGACCTGCTCCAAAGGTCAAATGGCTCAAGACGGAGCTGTGGGTCCTTCGACATTATTGTCTGCCATGACCTTTTCTGTCACCCTGAATATTGTCAGAATTTTACCCTCAAAGACGGACGCAGTATAGTCGCATTTCCGCAAATTAAGGAAAATCCTTATAGTTCATTTGTGAACTTAACAGGCGATATGTACATGCTCGCATTCACACATTTCACACTCACATTTCCCGCCTGCTGCTGTGTTATATTTAAGAGGATTGATTCAAAGATCTTGACGAGAAAAAAAATTACAATTCTCTATATTCAACATTTGATGATGGGGAGTCCCATTGGGGACAGTTAAGAACATGTCTATATATAAATACTAAATATATACAAGGATTTAATAAGCCGTATACTATAAGAGAGACTTTCCGCTTCACATTTTCATTAGTGATAGAGCCCCATTTCTCTAATGAACTTCCAAAGGGATTTCCAAATTCCCATTAATGCGGAGCGTATTTATTGTTTTTTTTAATATAAAATCCATTAAAAACTGGCATTGAATGAAATTCATTAACCAAAAATACGATACTTGGAAGTCAAGAGTGTCAATTTTAATATTCAAAATTAAGACACAAAATAATTTGAAATCTACCCGGTCCTTTTCAGCTAACCTAAATCAAAGTGCTTTATTCCATTAGAATTTGAACATGCACATCATGCTGTGTGAATGTGACGTATTGTGAAGTGACGAAGCGAGTGACGAGCGAGAGTGAGCGGACAGGGAATTAACATGGAGCGCCATAAGCAACAATGTATTTCCCGTTCGTATATAAATCTCTCCACTGTGCGTTTCTTTCCCAACGGATTTCACCCATTTTTTGCAAAACATAGGTAAATCATATGTGGGAAACACAATCAAGTAGACAAATCCTCGAATTTCTTAACATTTCAGCATTTGCATAATGTTCACCAGTCAATTTTCAGCTGCATGACGAGTTTCCAACTGCCAATTGGCAAGCAAATGGTGATACATTTATGAAATTTAGTATGGACGAAGCATAAAAGGGGTGGAGCATTTGGGGGAGGAGCATTTGGACACGATTCAAGCGCAGACGTAGATGGCGACAGTTTTCCTCAATTATCAGG
Source organism: Gisinianus flammeolus (assembly GCA_034699125.1). NCBI lineage: Eukaryota > Metazoa > Arthropoda > Collembola > Symphypleona > Katiannidae > Gisinianus > Gisinianus flammeolus. Next base: position 7,339 of record JAIUND010001399.1, on the reverse strand, counting down.
ACAAGTTCCAGGAGGCCTTCCGACTATTTGAGGAGGTATACAAAAATGAAAAAAAAAATACAACAAAAATATGTGGCGGCCTGGAATCGAAGCCTCGCCCTTGGTCTTGAGTTTGACCTATAGGTTCGATTCCCGCTCAACCCGGATAATTCTTCTTTTTTCTGTTGTCTGTGTGTGACGGTCAATGAAAAATACATAAAAGGAGCCTTTTGGAGAGACTCAAAGTCCTTGGATCCTTTACCATCTTGGTTACATTTTCATTTCAAGCAGAAAAGGACCTTTCAAAAGCCTTTTGGACTTGTTCAATCAAGTATGAAGTCCACAAAGAGCCGTTTGGGGTGACGTTCATGAGGACACTTTGACCACGAGAGAGAAATAGTCTCCTCATCCACGCGAGAAATAGAATTGTAGCTTATATCATAGATGAATATAGATACGGATTTAATTGGACTTTGAAACTTTCAAATTCAAACATGAACGCGTACATAAAAATGAAACCAGTTTTGTCTCATTTAATTTTTAATTGCTATTGCTGTCCATTTCACAAAATTCTCCGTATTTTCTATAGTTTTATGTAATTTTCAGCTGTCAGTTGTCCTTGCAGTTTGCAGTTATGTATATGCATATACTTTCCTCATTAAAAACTGGACATTCAATGGACATGATAAAATGTATAAAGCGTTTCATTTGTTTCTGCTATATACATCTGTAATATATACGTTTTTGTACACAATTCTGCGTGACAATACGTCACTCACAATTCTGTGGCCTCAAATTACCAGAAACCAGAAATATATCTATATACTTTTGTCCGCAAAAAAAAAGAAACTGTTCACACATTCACATTTGTACACACATATATAAATAGGTACATATATATATCGTCTATTAAGGTGGAAAACGAAGGATAATCATTTGGCCCCAGACGCAGAATTTTCGTATGCACATAAGGCATATTCTGCGTCTGGGGCCAAATGATTATCCTTCCTTTTCCACCTTAATAGACGATATATGTTTATATAAAGAATAAAACGAATGGATTGTGTGAAAAGATTCGAATGGAGAAAGCAAATTGAGTCGGCCTTGATACACAAACTGTCCATGTTTATATAATTATATAATTATAATTGCATGTAGGTTGATGGACAGAGAGAGAGAGAGAGAGAGAAAAAAAGGATTGTGTGAGCGGTTTGACGGTTTGAGCTCTCTGTTGAATTTGTTGGTCAAGACCACAGAGCGTATATACATAGATAAAAACTCGTTTTATCTATTATCCAAATGTGATTTTTATTTGAGCAAAGGATATATATATATGATCGTGTGAGCGGGCGAACGTGGAACATGTGTCGTGTGTGATGTGAGTGAGTCCACACACAAAGTCCAAAAAATCCAAATATCACGCGAGAACTGATTTCCTATATATATTTTGCTCCCACACAAATCCCATTGACAGAGCTGTGTAGTCGTATAGTCAGTCTCCTGTATGTCCGATTTCCTGTCCCAAAAGAAGAGAATTTTCAATATATATAGGGAGAGAGGGACTTGTACATAATTAAGGTTCAAGGATCCACAGATACACTTGTCGTTGTCATGGAGATGAAGGCGAAGGCGAAGGCGAAAGAACAAGTTGCTGTGGAGAGCGTAATTTAAAGCATTTAAATTCACAATTTACAATTTACAATTTACAAATCCAATCTTTAATTAATGCATGCTGACATCAAGGGAAATATCGGAAATCCTGGAAAATTTACCGGACTGACGAATTATTAATTAAATTACGTACATATACATCGATGGCCTCAGTAAAAAAACCTCAAGTAGGTTAGTGTTGGCCCCAGACGGCGTATACCAATATGCAGTACACATAGTATTCACCGTCTGGGGCCAACATGAGTTGAGGCTTTTTTTTGAATGAGGCCAACGATATATTCTATATTATTAATTATATATTATACAGTATTTAGTTATATTTCATTGTGTTTTTTTCCACGCACTGTGGATTCTGTGGATTGTGGATTTTTCTTTTTTTTTTGGATGCGCAGTTGAAGAGTCGACTGGTGGACGTGGACGAAAGTGACCGACACAAATTGACCAGCGATTTCTACCTTTTCCAATGGCTCAAAGGTATATATATGTATTCCTAATATATATCGTATATGGAGTCGTTCATGGAAAAAGGGACCGGATACGACTTTTCACTTTTTTGCATTTTAATATGTAGAAGAACATGGGCTTATTTTATATAGAAACAGTTAGAAATATACTTTAAAAGAAAAGCAAATATTTTTAATTAATTTACAAAGTTTAGTTAAATTCAAACAAAATATATGATGATTTCTTTCTTGTGATTTTTGAATTACAAAATCACCGAGACACACCGTGGCGCCAAAGCGGCCAAAAATAGGAAAACTCAAATACCTCGACTTCTAGAATGTCGTATCCGGCCCCTTTTTCTATGGACGACTCCATATATGTACTGTCATCTCGGATAAAAATGATGTTTTTTGTTTTTTGTTTTGGATTAGACGGAGCGAGGATGTAATGCCCTTGGAATTTGGAGGCGAAAAAAAGCTTTTACCGTGGTTTCGCTTCCAAATTTCAAGGACGTCACATCCTCGCTCCGTTTAACCCGCCCCAAAAAAAAAAAATCAAAAATTATTTTTATTCGGGACGACAGTAAATCCTCTCCATTTTCCAATGTCCACACACAATTTCAAACCGCCAAGACAACCCGAAAACAAGGAGGAAATATAGAATTTTTAGTGCGCGGATTTCCAGATTTGTGGGCAAATTCAGAAATTTGAGTTGATTACTGCGCAGTTTTGTCCCTTTCTGCAGGAAATTCAAATAAACGTTTTTGAAACGTTTGTACTTTGGTGCGAAATTCAAATAAACGTTCGACCGTTGATTAGTTCTTGGGTCAATTGCTAGTTGTCAGTGCATGTAATTCCCCAGGAATAGGGAATTTCCACAAAATACCGCGGCATCGAATCCTCATTCGGGTGTCAAAATTTCTATAGTTTTTCTACATTTGATAGTAATAGACAGACGGATGGACAAAATAAACAACACAGCTTCGCTTCCGAAGCCAACAAAGTGTTTCACTTTATGGCGACCCAAAATAGTTACCAAGTAACTATTTTTAACTTTATTATTATTTATTTCAGGTCAGAATTTTAATGTGAACAAAGCGGAAACGGTCATTCGAAAAGTGAGTGGGCCATTTAAAAAAAAATTCATGCATTTATATGTACTTTAAATATGTAGTTAGTATAGTTACATAATAATATACGTATATATAGTTTTGCAAAATCCGCGGAAATTGTGAGTTGAGTATATTTTGATTTAATCCTCGCTCTTCAATATGTTCTTGACCACCACACAGTCGTTTAAATGGCGAAAGGAAAATGGAGTGACCACTTCCACTGTGAATTCAGACTTCCCGGAAGACGTCTTCAATCTTTTCCCCATCTACTCTGACGGTCTCACTAAAAACGGAGCGTTGGGTATATAAAGTTTAAAAACTTTTGGATAAAACATAAATATATATATATAATATATCGTCTGTTAAGTTCACAAAGGAACTATAATTATTTTCCTTAATTTCGTTGACCTGCTCCAAAGGTCAAATGGCTGAAGATGGAGCTGTGGGTCCTTCGATATTATTGTCTGCCATGACCTTTTCTGTCACCCTGAATTCTGTCAGAATTGTACCCACAAAGGCGGACGCAGTAGGAGCATTTCCGCAAATTAAGGAAAATCGTTATAGTTCCTTTGTGAACTTAACAGACGAAATATATATAATATATTACATTTAATGATCAGGAAATTTGAAATGAAGGCCTAATTTTACTAAATGTAATAAGACTTGAAAGAAAATGTACTCTCGATCCAGATAAAACGTTAATTTTAGTTTTTTTTCATCGAAAGACAATCTGCTCAATGCTCCCATATCTTCATATGGGATCATTATTGAAAAATTGTCTTTCGATGAAAAAAAACTAAAATTAACCTTTTATCTGGATCAAGAGTATATAAACGCGAAATTTAAAATCATTTGATGTATGTATACATAAATAATTAAATAATTAAAGGATATGTAATATGTATATTTATATATAGTGATGAGTGCGGAGGCAGGGCGTTGGGACTGCAAAGCATTCATGACATCGGATGATGGAGGGGCTCAACGATACATTCATTACTTCAATTCACTGTACCTCCGACTTGAAAATCAATGGTTGGACATGAATGAAGAGAAACTCGTCAAGGAAAAAGGCGATGGAAATGATGATGATGATGATGATGATGATGATGATGGGATGAATAATAAGCATAGTCTGATGGAGTTTGAGGCACTTCACATGATATTCCTTTGCAACGTCCACAATTTCTCAGTGAAACAAATGACGAGCATGAAAAGTACGTTGTACATGTACATATATATATATACACATAATTATGTGTAAAAATATATACGTATAGTGTCGGTATTTCCCCACAATTTTCACGAAAAGAAGTTTAATGTGGAGAGAGAGGGAATTCCAACCCGCTCAATGAAGTTTCGGGCTATATATATTAGATTCAAAAAGCGAGTTTCATGCACCACATTTCTCTATATAGATCATTGAAATGAATTAAGATTCGAATCTTAAATGATGATCATCATTTAATTACGACGATGACTGTTATAGTTAGAAACTTCTTACATGTTTTGTAAATTCAATACTGAAATACTATGTTCAAAGTTTATCTAACATTCGGTATATATGTACCAAATCGCAAAATTTTTGGAATCAAACTTGAAAAAATCGTGGCCATACTTATATGTATTTAATTTATATTAGTGTTTTCCCCTCTGATAATAATATATGTTTCAATGATTTTTTATTTTTTGGACATTGGATTGCAGCGGTGGAGATGTACATTCAAGTCATAAACAACTTTAGGAATTATTTCCCCCCCATGCTCCATCAAGTCATCTATGTCAATGGTATTTATATACAGATATATATATCGTCTGTTAAGTTCACAAACTATAACGATTTTCCTTAATTTGCGGAAATGCGACAACTGCGTCCGTCTTTGTGCGGGTCAAATGATGAAAAAATTCAGGGTGACAGAAAAGGTCATGGCAGACAATCATGTCGAAGGACCCACAGCTCCATCTCCAGCCGTTTGACCTTTGCAGCAGGTCAACGAAATTAAGGAAAATAATCATAGTTCCTTTGTGAACTTAACAGACGATATATATGAGGAGCCGTCAAAACAAAAACAAGATTCTTTAGGATTAAATCCTTTCATTTCCGGTTCCTTGTCATGACATACGCGGATTTTCTATGTCATTTCCTTTATATATAGAGATTTCATGCTCGTCTTAATCTTTATTATTATGTATTTTGATCATGCACACACAGTGGCGTCCGTGTTTTACATCCTCCTCAAAATACTCAAACCATTGCATACATTCTGTGAGCTGGAAGTTCATGACTGCAACGAGGTCAAGTGGAAAAAAACCATTGAGAAATCCATTGACATGACGACGATCCGTCCGGAAATTGGAGGGACCAAATATCCAAATCCAAATCCAAATCCAAATCCGACGAATCCCTAAACTCTATATACACAAATCCACACACACACTCAATTTCAATGTGTGATGATGTGTGTGTGAGAATGTGTCTCTTGATTTGTGACGATGGATTCCGCTCTGTCAAATGTCATATGTCAATTCCTTTCATTAATGTACTTTTAAACACTCTCAAAAGCGCTCAAATGTACACACTTTTGTACAAAAGTACAAATGACAGTATGTGTATATAGTAGTAAAAAAACACCATATGAAGTTGTGGATAAGAAAACCCGCCGCATACCACTTTTTACTTTTTTGCATATTAATATGCAGAAAAACATGGGCATATATTCTTACTTATAGGACAAGTAAGAAATTTGTAAAAAAATTGTAAATATTTCAAGTTTTAATTAACGAGATTTTCCGAGGAGTGGGTGGCCAAAGTGGAAACCAACGTTGATAAAATTGCCGCTAGAGGACTCACTCAAAATGGTATAATGAAAGCAGAGTTCAAGGAAATCTCTCTGAAATTCAATGAAACCGTTTCATTCAAACGGAGCTTACGCGCGCGAGTCGCTGTTAAATTGTGCTCGACATTTAAACTCGAATATCTCGACTTCTAGATACTGGTATGCGGCGTGTTTTCTTATCCACAACTTCATATGTTTTAAACTATAAAGACATTTAAATAATAATAATACGGAAGAAAATACTTAATATTGTAATTACTTTAATCACTTAGTTTTTAGTATAAGCTAAAACTTAAATAGAAATGTTATGAAATCGGATATTTAAATGATTTTTAATGTAAATTCGTCTGTTTACTATGCATAAAGCTGCTTAACCATTCATTTTATTGCGAAAAGTAATTGTGTGTGAGTCCTCATCATCATAAGTTTATGAATCATTCAAATATTTGTATAGAGCTCACAATGAAATACAGGAAACACATTTCTTTTCTTTTTACACATGTGCTATAAACTATAAATCAGGCGAGACACGAATCACGATGACATGTAAAATCAACCAAATACACACGTCTGAATTACATGTGTGTATTTCTTTTGTTTTTTTGTACACCTACACATAATATTAATTTTCCAATTCCAATTCAAATTACATAAATGTAATTTGAATTTGCTTTTGTCTTGTGTGTGCGTACAAGAAAATGACACATCGATCCACAACAAGAAAATTAGAAAATATATTGGTAAAAAGACAAAAGGTACTTTTTTTTTGAACCCATACGGGAAAATTATATGTACAAAAGGAAAATAATGTAAGAATTACATACTAAGAATATTCAAATGGGAATGAATATACTTCTATGTCCGTATTACTTTTGTTAATGACGCATACATTGACAACATTTGTATACATACCAAAAGTACATTGGTAAGATAAGATCCTAGTTGAAATATATTAATATTACATATACTTAATTACTTCAAATTACTAAACTGATTTTGAACACATTGAATAAGAATGATAATAATAATAATAATAATAATAATAATTTCTGATATGATTGCTTGTGCACTAGGTATTTATTTAGACACACATATTTACCTAGATTTTTTGATTTTGAGAGTATAGAAGAGCATATAACTTTTGTAAATGTATAGGCTGAATTAATAAAGGCAGAATGAGAGAGTAACACTTGGTACATATAGTAAATAGTAAATAGTATAAATCATAAATCATACGTGATGATTGTTGACTGTAGTCCGAGAATACTTTAGTGAGCAAAACCCAGATGGGGAAAAA
>JAIUND010001398.1:0-36394 GCA_034699125.1 Gisinianus flammeolus | reverse complement strand
ATATAATGTGCCCACTGTGGTCATAACGCACCCATTAGTTTTGACCTGCCCTCAAAAGCGTAGCCTCCAGGTCGACTGTTAGTTCTCGCCCCATTTGATTACATGCGTACATACGGCGGACTGACACACACACAGAAAACTTTACTGCTTTATATATAAGTAATGATATATTTCTCTTTTCTCGTTTTAGTCGCTGTATTTGTTCCAATAAAAAAGTTGTTACTCGTCTCCAGAGTTCACAGTTGGAGAGTATACATGTATATATCATTTAACAGAAAATTACATCAATAACGATACGTACGTGCACTTATATGTATTTACATATGCTTTTAATACAAATTTCAAATGACAAGAGAATTATAAATAATAATTAAGTACTTACCCATAAAATGGGGTCTGGTCAAGTTTTCAATAGTTGAAAATGTACGAGTGATGGTGAGGTTTGAAAGTTTTTAAAAATGAACGAGAGTTTATCTCACACGAGTATATAATAGTTCAATATATATACTTTTCAGTATTTCGTCACAGAGAAAATGAATCTGATGGCTTGTTGTCGGTCGGATGTGTCTTCCTTGAAATCAAGAAAGAAAGTTTTCACGTTTTTTTGTATATGTCACTTTTTTCACTTGTATATATTTGATTTGAAGCAAAAGTCTTCTTGCGAATGTATTCACTATTTTGAAGTACCTTGAAATATATCAGTAAACACAAATATTTATTTTCTTTGAGTAGGAAAACAATGAATTTTTGGTAGTCAGAAGTTTGGAATCAAGATTGAAAAATTTTCAATCAGTTAATTTTCGTTATAAAGGGTCTTTATGACGTTTGTCTCTTTGAATGACTTTTTTGTCTTCCTTTGTCTTACTTTGTACAGAAAATGTTTGGGTTCAAAGAATATTTATGTTTGGGATTTATGCTAAACTGTGTGTGTGTTTAGATTTTAGTGAAGGGTGACGACTATATGATCAAAATTTGATATTTGATCACATACAAAGGGCACCTCTTTTTTTCATTTGTGGTCGATTTTATGTTGGAAATGACAAAAAATAAAATAAAACAAAAGAACGATGTTATATAGGAAAATTAAAAAAAAAATAATATAATTTGGAAATATATGACTTGGAGAGTGACAATGCCACACGAGGAAGCTCGGAGGATGACTGACAAGTGGAGGAAGACGAGGGCTCAGAATTTATACAAACTGGAAAGCATTGTGTCGTGTACGTGCATGTATGTGTGAGGATGAGGAGTACACGTTATGGAGCGGAGGACCAATGACAATAATTATACACAATACTTTTTAACTGCCATAGGTTAACATTTATGTATGGAAATATACACTGATCCACTCGACAATGGTTTGATACAATAAGTCCTGTCACTTTAATACATATATTACACTAAAAAAAGCGGACTTTCAACTTATCCTACATACATTACATGGAAATAAACTGCCTTTTCTATTCCATATTCTATACAATAAGTACAATAATAATATCCTATGCATGCACATGTGCTGATGCGCATTCACGTAGAATGAGAGATCCTGATAAATACTATACAATGTACATTGCATTCAGTGACGAGTTCAAACTTCAAATAAACATTGACCTCCAACTACACAGTTTTTTTATGCAAATATATTTAAAGCCCCGCGACAAAATTCGCAATTCACAATAAAAACTCCTTTAATATTTAAAAGTCGTCTTTCCTTTGTGTTTTTTTTAAAATGTAAAATCTTTAGTTCCTTTTTGAATTTTTCATTACTTACTATATCTATATTAGGTATGCCAAATGTACAAAAGAGTGTACAAAGTTCGTACTATACGAACATGACATGTATAAATGGCATGTGGACGTGATGGACACGTGAGAAAGCGAATGGGGATTAAATATAAAATAATATATACATATATAGCAAGCTCTGAAATCACAGTCAATTCTTAATGGATGCCATATGGGAAATGACATAGTCAAGAAATATCATACAAAGTCTAAAATGTGTATATAGTATATACCTTTGCAAATGCATAATATACATGTCAATTTAAATGACTGTGTGAATATCTTTCTTTTATTTTCCTACAAATGGAAATATGTAAATTGCACATTTGTAGAATGACAGATAATCTAGAATATATAGCCGAGTTTACATTGAATATGTGTATTTTATTTTGTATGTAAACAGTGTTTACTAAACATATGCACATATGAATCAGATCCGAGAATCCTATAACTCATATATAGACTCATTATGAGTCACTCTCATATAGGACAACAATACTTGCGAAAAACACTGCACACAGAAATACGCAGTAGAAATAAGTAAAGGGTGAATCAAAGAGAGGATATTATATTACTATGAATGTTTCTTTGATAAATTGAATTACATTTATGCATATTTTGTTTTCATCATACAATGTATAACTTACATATTACAATCGAATAATATGGAATCGGATATTTAAATTTTATACAGTTTAATTGATTAGGTGTATCGATCTTACGAAAAAATCCGACCACGTATATAGGCATACATAGGTACATATATACATAGTGAACTGTCAAAATCTCAAACAAAAATCGTGGCCTTGTATAAAATACTTTGTCAATTTGTAAATGATGAGATTTCCAAATATAATGTTGACTATATATATATAATGTTATTTTATATTTCTTGTTTAGTTGTTCTTTGAGAAATGTCAAATTGACAATGTTTTGGCTTTGACTTTTACAGTTTACTGATTACAGATACAAAATGGGGCAACAGAACCAAACACAGGCTGGATGCACACAAAGTTGAATTGTAATAAGAAGAATGCAAAACATATACGTGCTAAAACACTATAGCTTATTTTGTGAGTAATACTCACTGCGTATGCATAAAGGGATTCAATCAAAGAGCGAGAGAGAAACCAAAACTGAAAAGCTGTTGGAGACACGTGAAAAGTGAGAAGAGATGAAATATAGCGCTGTGCTTAAAAATAGAAGAAGAGGAAACAACAGAGAAAGGGAAAAGATACTTTGAACGAGGGTGAGCAAACTTTTAAAGTCACATTGAATTTTTGCAATTTATCTCGTATGTGAGAGTTCTCAGCCTCCAACGGCGTGATATCCTTTTAATTAGAAAATATTTTGTTTCAAGTTTTAGCACCCTACCCCGCCTTAGTCGTCTGTCACCAATATGTGTATATCGAATTTGTATTTATATACTTATTAGAATAAATTTTAAACGTCTTCGCACCTCTCAAATATACGGTTTGCTAAGGTTCTCTCTAAATAATTATTAATTCTATCATTTCAGTTTCTAATTAGCCATGGAAGAAATGACTAAAAGATGTGGAGAATATTTATATAGGACGCCATTAAATTTGTATTTATTTTCTATAGGAAAGAATCTCTCATGGAACAGCAGGGGAAGAATATATAAGAATAGACCATAAAATGCATATGATGGACAGTGCAAAGTTCGTGCAGTGTTAGCTGAACAATCTGAGAATTGGGACAAGAGAAACTAGCTCAAACACTATCAAATCAAATCACTTCTAGACACATATGGCCGATATCTACATACCTATCCATATACATATGTATGCCTATCCAAGTTTCACAAGGAACATCCATCACATTTATTGCCTTTTGTTATACCACATGGAAATAAACTATTTATCAAGCATCGCTGTGTAGTATTATTGTGCTTCCGGACCATTTCCCCTCTAATCTTTCATTGAGGAAACCTTTATTTTACAGGATTTATTATTGGAAAGCCATAAAGATTAAGATCTACAATGTGTAGATTCTACATAAAGAGGATTTTCTCTTTAGAGGCAAATATCTTGGATCTACATATATACGACTGAGTAGACAAAATGAAGGAAATGTACAACTTACCAGTACTTTTTTTAAATATTGCGATTTTTCGTTTTAAATCAGTTTTTGGCATGTATATATAATGGAGAGTCACAATTTTATTATTAATATGATGAAATGGCTAATTGTTAATTTTATATGTATATATAGTCTAACACTATATTCTTTCACTCACGAAACTCACCAGGAGTCTTCACAATTGGGTAAAACTTTATTTTTTATTTATTTGTTTTTCAAAAACGAATAAATTTATAATTCCGTCCATATAAAAGCACGAGGATAATTATGAATTTCCATTAATGAAAACAAAGTACACACCATGATGATACAGGACACTTTATTTATCTGTATAGTTTTTGGAAAACACTGCATCATAATGCACACGATTTTGTATTTTGTTTAAGAGGATTTCTGGGTCGTCTTGGGTCAACCGAACTTAGCCAGTCAGCGTTGCCACACACAATTCACGACTGCTGGAACTCGAAACGTTTCTCGTCACACAGTCGTCTTATATGATACATGGATATACTTATAATATATACATACATATTATGTATATGAAAATGTATTTCATACATAGTGGCTCAACTACATCAATACGTATATGAAAAGGTTTTTGCACACACTCGTATATATACAGCATATATATATATATAGTTCGTAGAAAAAGGCATGATTCACATTCGGAGAAATTCGGAGATCCGAATCCCGGGAGAAGGTCATCATCATGACACATTGAACAGTCTATACCCCATCAGGATTCTTCATGCGCAGTGCTAAAAGCCTCATTTTTCCCCTTAGTACATATATATGGATATAAAAAAATTTGCAACATCGGATTTAGTTTTGGCGGAATGTGATACTAGAAACTCTCTCTATACTTGGATGTAATATTTACTTACAGAGAGAATCTCATAATATAATTCTTGATGTCCTGCTATTATGCAGTTTTCTGCATTGCACCACTGCTTACTATTTTGTGCACCCTATATTGCATACTATGCAATGCATAGTTAATAATAATAAATATACAAGGCATATATGCTTATATAGTGTAGAAAAACTACTTTATTTCAATCAATAGTATGAAAATGAAAATATTTTTAATACTTCTAGTAAGTACAACTTAATAGATAAGTAAAACTTACTATATGTACGTACGTATATATAATGGATCCTATATAATGGAAACCCTTTGTAGTGAATCTACGCCTCATACCGGATAAATGTTTTTGGGGCATTCGAATATACTTTAATTGCAAATCCATCATCCCGGTTTCATGACAATTAATAAATTAACACTGATTTAGTTGAGCATTTGTTTAATGCATTTCCTAGAAAAAAAAAGTAATCTGACTTATATACTTCAACTTATTGTACATGTACAGGAGTTTTGAATTTCAATTAGATATTTATCTATAGATAAATATGTACTTACTTTTCACTATAAGATTACAAAATTACAAGATGCGGAAAGACGACAGATATTATTCATTCACATTTTACTGCATACTATAGTATATATTTTAAGTAAATGAATGTTAAGTTGTGTGCATAAATATTTATTTAATAAATAAATATAAACAATAAGAATTATTATGAAGCTCCATTATATGAGGCTCCTATTGAAGGAAAGACGAAAAAAAAGCCGTTGAGAAAATAACGGTAACCAAGCGGCAAGTTAAAATAATAATAATTCTGGGTATAGTTTTTTAATGTAGATCGTAGATCCAGAAATAAAGAATAGTGATTTCCTGAAGTATTTTTAAGAAACATGAAAATTATCTGTATTTCTTCCTTATATATGACGTGATCCTTAAAAGTGATTTTTAAACAATTCTAACTTGACCTGGGGCCCTGAAGGACGTGCAAAAAGGTAAACTCCGAGAAAAGTGTAGCCATTTTTATAAATTCCCTTTTGCATCAATCTCGGATTTTCTTTCATAATATTATTATTCATTATTCTTCCGTAGTCCCTTCCCCAAGGGGAGTCATTGTTTAGATTATTTTTAAACGACCTAGTTTATGAATTTCATTTTTTAATGTATTTATGTATTTATTTAATTAATTATTAAATAGGTGGTTGAATTAATTCGAAATGCCACCAAAGAAAACTCCTGCTGGAGCAAAATCTGAGCCCAGAGGAGCAGCTATAAAGCGGGCAGGGAAAATCTACAGTCTACCGGTTTCTATTGCTGCTGGGGAAGTTGTGACTGATATCTGTTTAAAACCATGGAGAATCGGGAAATCTGTTGGTGTTGGAGGTTTTGGTGAGATTTATTTGGCGAGTGATGAGACTGGGAAATCTGTGACTGACAAAGCAAACTATGTTGTAAAGATTGAACCATATTCAAATGGACCACTATTTGTTGAAATCGCTGTCTATATGCGTATTGCTAAATTGGAAATGGTTGAAGAATGGAAGAGAGCCAAGAATATTGACAATCTGGGTATGCCATGGTATGTGACTTCGGGTTTACATGACTACAAGTCTGACAAATATCGTTTCATGGTCATCCCTCGTTTCGGACAAGACCTACACAAGCTGCTGTTAGAGAAACCGGGGAAGCGTTTTCATATCAAGACTGTTCAAGCTATCGCTCTTCAAGTAATTGATACTCTAGAATATATTCACTCAAAAGATTATATTCATGGGGATATTAAGGCTTCCAATTTACTTATGGGAAGAACTAGTGCTAATTCACCATCATCATCCAAAACCAAGAATAATCAACAACAACAAGTCTACTTATTAGACTATGGACTGGCCTCCAAGTATGTAAATAATGAACGCGCTCATGTTCCATACGCACCGGATCTTCGTAAAGCTCATAATGGAACATTAGAGTATACTTCTAGAGATGCTCATATTGGAGCTTTCTCCCGTCGTGGTGATCTTGAGATTCTTGGATATAATTTACTTGAATGGGTTTGTGGGAAATTACCATGGTCTGTGGATGACACACCCACCAATGTGGCAAAACGTAAGTTACTTATAAATTTGATACAATATTACAATAACAACTATTTCAATCTACTTCACAATGTTTCATAAAATCATTAATCGTATATTAAATACATTTTATTCTTTTGATTTACAGAGAAGAATGCATTTATGACTCAGATAAAAACTAATGGATCTCTAAGAAAAATCTATCCCACTTCTTTGGATATTCCTGGACTGGACATTTTGGAGTCTTTCATTCGATATGTCTCTAAATTGGAATTCGAGGAAGAACCCAACTACAAACACTGTAAGGATTTACTCAAAAAAGGACTAACTAAAACCAACTCGCTTTATTTAGATGAAGTAGCTGTCACGACACCCAAATCCAAAGCATCTGGAAGTAAATTGAAGAGAGCTGCTACAACTCCGGATGTACTTGATGGTTGTGTGTCCGAAGAGGTCATTCCCAAAAAAATCCGTGTTCCATCAGAAGAAGGAGCCCCCATTAAAAGACCGACAAGAACCAAGAAAAAGGTAAACTTTAACTGGGCTAGAGTATTAAGTTCTGACCCAGAGAAAATGATACGATCTTATAATGGTTCTTCTAAAGAAACGACTCCTTCTCCTACTAAATCTCCACCAATTCATAATCCAACGCCCGCTATGCTACAGATCTTGCACAAGAAGAAAGAAAACATGTCCACGCCCGTCATCGCTTCATCTGCCTCTTCATCCAGATCAAGTCATGATGAACTCCCTTTGCTTAGTACCAAAGTCACAAGGTTAACTGCTACTAAGAAAACATTTAATGAGAAGGCTGCAACTTTGGTGAATCCAACTCCTGCAATGTTACTTGTTCTTCAAAATAAAACAATTTCTAAAAAGAAAAAGTAAAATCTAAGAATTACAACAGAACATCAACAAAACAAAAAGAGAAAAGGAAGATATGTATTCATTCACAACTAAAATTTCTGCATTTTTTCAACACGTATAGATGTTATATACAAAAAAAATATTATAAATATTATTATCATTTAAATAAGTATATTATATTAAAATATATTAAGTATATTATATACGACAGTAATAATATATTATATACTGCATAATATTACATAATTTTTTTAGATGTTGTATATGATTTTGGAGTTACTGGTTCCGCTTTCGTCTTAAAGTAATTCTGATTCTGTGTACAGTTATATGCATACAAATAATAATTACAATTACCTATATTATTATTATAACTTTCTCTGTTTGATACATGAATAATACAAAATATAAAAATATATATAGAGATGTAAAACATGAACGTAATACTTATCTTTATCTTATAGGGAATTATACTTAGAAATAATTATATATTATCGGAAACTTGAAATTCTCTGAGAAAATCAGTATGATCTTTTTGGGGGACATGTGGAGGATGTTAATGAAGTCTGATGTATGTCAATTACTGTATTTCAAGTCTACTCGTAAAATACACCATAATAAAATTTACCTTGTATAATTATTACAATTGTAACTCAAAACTCAAATAATAATAATTCGTTTATATAATATTATCCTTCTGTATAAACAGAAATAATAATAATTCATGTATATTAAAATTGATCAAATGATAAAAATGATTTCCAAAAAGATGCGTCTCTAAATTCTGCTTACCTTTTCATGCATACTTAATTCATATTGTGATAAAAAAAGCCAATGAGGATGATGATTCATATTTATATTTTTTAAAAAAGTATTTATTTTCGAGTCATGTTTTTTTATCAATATATCTATAATTACATATTGGTATGTACTTTTCTAATTAGTGTATTCAAAAGAGTTTAATTAAACTGTATTCATTTCACTTAGAGCTTACTTATACACCACAAAATATTTTAATCCTCACAAATAACAGCAATAATTTGTGTGATTGTGAGCTACAATCTGTAGCACGTCTCCCTTTGCCTTTGCCATAAGAATATGACTTTGTATAACTTATTCCAGAATTTATAATTCTTGGTTCATGCAGTATTCAAGTACAATATATATATATATTAGATATGTTCATAAAAAAGTGTCTCATTTAAATACTTAATAAAAAGTTAAACTGTCCTTTGTCAATGATTATATAAATTATATAGTTAATTTAATTTTATCATACAATTTTTTAAATTTTAGTCGTCAAAGTTTAATGGAAGGCAGAGTTTTTTGTTTTTGTTTTATTTGAATACTGAAATGCAACTGTTCTCTAATGATTTAATAATAAATATCATAAGCACATATATATTTGATACATATACTATAGAAATAGCAAATGGAACAATCATAAAATTATCATTTGGGATAGAAAGAGGCATAAAGAAATACAAAACATTATTGGTTCTACATAAGCATTGACAATTTTAATTGCAATATAATACTAATAGTTAACTGATTAGAGACGTGTGTATTATAATTTAATGCTCCTGTGTATAAACTTACTATTAAATATGTTTGGACTTTTTTTTAGAACATTTCCCTTATAAAGTGTATACTGATTTTCTTGTTCTATAGTATAATAAGTATAATATTAAAATATAACTTAAACTTGCACAATAATAATCAATTCTCTTAAATTACGCATGTGAGTGTATCGGATAGTAATATTAGTCTATTATTAATAGTAATATTATGGGAATCTGAATGCGGGTACAAATATTAGTGAACATTAACAAGATTCATCCTCAAAAGGATATGCTTACTACAACATTCAAATTATATTACATCTAAATGGGATCAACATAAGTAACAACAAATGTATTCTTTGCAATATTATATAAATAATAAATAGGAATATGTATGTATACATACAATAATATCTTGTTCAAATCTCTGTACGTAGAATGTGACAAGAGAATACGCTCTCTCTCACAATACAGACCATTGAATCATTTCTCATGTAAATAGACAGAGTCACCTTGATACATTACAATATGTATCAATCTAATTAAATATTAATTATTAGTTTAGTGTTGTAACTCCTTCTCCGACTGGGGAAATGGAGGTACAAATTTGAACTTGAATGAGTTATTATTTTTATGTATAATTTATAAATATATATATTACTACTAGGTATATTAATTATAATGCGCTTGTGAGATCTCTTTACTTTTTTTTCGTAGGTAGACATTTAGGACAGTACCACTTCCCTTTGGGGATTGAATTTAGGCCCATACAGCCAATGTGAAACCACTCAATGGGACACTGAAAACATAGTAATCAAAATAAGAATATTATTAGTGTATTATGATACGTACAGATATATGACAATATGACATAAGAAACATTCAAGAAAAAATGAATTACCTCGGGGTTGTCGCATGCTATCATTTGTCCGTAGGAGACTTGCGAGCATATACAATAAGTTGGTTCATTTGGATCCACTGGCATGTCCAAAACATCTCCAGATGATCCAGAAGTAGCCGCTTGTTCAGCAGCGAGGACTATCTCCGACTTGTGTTTCTTCCTAGCTGGACTTGTAGAACCACCCTTTGCAGTTTTGTCTTCAGGTTCAGCTTTGGATTTCTTGGACTCTTTTTCTCTCTTACGACCACCTGAACAATATGTTATATTCAAATTATCTACTTATACTTGTTGGCAACTTTTTTTTGTTATATTATTATGCATATTTCATTATGTTTGCTCATAATAATAGTTATCAAATTATTACGTTTGTTATTGGCCACTGGTGGAGGTGTTTCATTTCTTGGAGGTGTAGCAGCCCCTGAAGCACCGTTTCCGTTTCGTATTTCACTTTCAAATCTTGCCAAGTCGGAATCTAATCGGCGAATATGTTTGTCTACCAGCTCATAAGTTTGAATAGCCAATTGTACTTTATCATCCCCATATTCCTTTGCCTTGTTAAATAGTTTCTGTGTGTACAATGTAGGAAGAGATTACATAATGAGGAATGATGAAAATAATAATAATAATCAAAGATTCATATTCCTGGATGATTCGTGGACAGTTACCTGAATTTTAGCAGCTGTCTCCTTCTTTTTATCTGGTGGAGATGTTGAAGAGGATCGTAAAAATTCATCCCCTCTGGGAAACGATAATTATATTAATTTAATTTATAGTGTATAAATAATATAAATATTGTTTGTTTTGTATACACTTACAAATGATCTATATCCTGTAAAATGGACTGAGCTCGTCCATCAAGATCTCTCATCAGCTTGAAATTTCTTTGTAATTCTACGGGTAAGCTTTCAAGACCTAAAAGAGAGAGAAAAGACAAAAGGTCACATATATTTATATGTATATAGTATATATACGCATAATTATAGTAAATATAAACATATTTAGTTTCCCTCCTATTAGTATGTATTAGTATGTATTGCAATGTCTCCGTATTCATTCGAAGTAAAACTTACTCTCTAAATAATGTTCCAAATAAATGGCTGTCGTCATATTGAAATTTCAACGAGTTCTATTCAGAACATGAAGATAGGACACTCACATAACACAATTAAAAATTATAAATGTACAATTTAATTAATTTTTCATAAGCAATATTCGAATTTTTTGAATTTCTTCCAGTTTTCAAATTTAGAGAGGGAGAATGACTACGAATCAATGTTGTCCTATTTTAGTTTTTAAATAAAATTGTTTGTCTCTTATATTTAACTATAAACTAATAATTGCTTTTGAATTACATTTAAAAAATTGAAAATTGAAATAACAAATTTTTTTAATCTCCGACAAAACTTTCAACTTTCTCTTTTACAAATTTTCAAGTTCTGTTTTTTTCAAAATAATAATAATAATTGAGAACTGCACAACAAACAGGAGCTTTCCACCTGTTAAGGAAATAAAGTTAATTACAATTACTGAAAATATGTTTTTTGTGTGGAATTTAGAGAGAGTTGAATGATCAAAGATCAAAGTGATCAAGTAGTCAGTGATCAGTGTTATTATTTCAGCAGTAGTTTTGATGATGAGTCGTAATGTTTGCCTACATAATATATATAATGGTGTCAACAAATATAAAAATTAATAATTTGTGGTGAAAGTTAAGTCAATAACATAATACATAATAGTATAAAGAACGTCTAGAAGCGACAAGTTCAATCGCATTAAATATATCGAGATTGTGTTACTCTTTGTCGAAATAATAATAATAAATAATTCCATGCAATGGTCAAGTTATATGCACTGAGCGTCTTTAGGTAAAAACCTATAATAATGTTAAATACACAAATTATACTTTATATTATACTATAATACGAAATATTTATTGTATTTAGTCAATATCGCTAGTAAAATATCGCTAGTAAAATACCAATGTAAAAATGGACCAGCTTAATATGTGTATGAATTTGCATTTATGTTTTTAGGCGTGCCCCAGAGGGTGGTTGTACCCTTCTATCAGCTTCCTATGACCTGCAGTCCTTTGGATTTTTCCAAAGAACTTCTGTCCAAGAATTTATGACATTTACATCTCAAATGTTAGTCGAGAGAACACAGCCTGGTAATCGACAATCTGTCAAAGAACAAGGTAATGTAAAAACAAAACCAGCATTTTAAATTACATTTATTTCTTCGGAACTTTATAATAATATATATATATCTTAAAAATATTTGACGTATGAACAATTTTTTTTCCAGAATATTTATGTCATGTTTACGTAAGATCGGACGGATTGTCATCAGTTTTAGTTTCGGATGCCGAGTATCCTCATCGTGTGAGTCATACATTACTAACCAAAGCGCTGGATGAAATATCTGCGTCAACAGATTGGAAATCTGCAACTACAGAGACGTTGAGAAACTACAAGGGTACTTAATTCATACCTAATTTATTCAACAAGTAAATTTGGCAAATGCTTACATTGTAATATGAAGCACAACTTAATTGAAAACCGTTTTGCTCAGGACTCGATGCATTCCTAGTAAAGTATCAAAATCCAAGAGAAGCAGATGCACTCACTAAAATACAGGCCGAATTAGACGAAACGAAAATTATTATGGTACGTACATACTAGACAAAAGTAAACAATATAGTTTTTGGACTTTACATATACTCATGATATTGTACACTGATTTCTTATTTGCAACATAAATATTTGTGATGTCAAAATATTAGCACAACACAATTGAAGCCGTGCTAGAGAGAGGAGAAAAATTGGACGACCTTGTGGCCAAATCCGAAGGTGAGTCCCGGTCATTGCTTTAATTACAATACTAATAGTAATTCATAATAATATATAATATTTACATTGAAGGAAATTAATTAATATACTTTTTTCAAATACAAGGTCTCTCCACGCAATCAAAAATGTTCTACAAGACAGCAAGAAAAACCAACTCGTGTTGTAATTTTTAATCAAATGTGTCGTACGCTGTACAATCTAATTCAATACAATATATCGTGAATTTCAAGATGTCGGAAGGATCCATCTTTAGTTTCTCAAAAAAAAAAAGGTTCGGACTACTTTATACATAACAGATATATAGCTCCATAATAGTACACACAGGTACTGCCCCATAATTAGTTTATACTTACATAAGCAATGAAATCAAACTGCAGATCATCAGAAATACATCAAAGTAAATTACCTAATGTAAAACTCAAAACGACAGCTAAAAACCAAAAAAGTCGTGGGTGAACGGAAAGTCATACAAAGATAAAAACACCTCAAAACCAAAAAAAAACAGTATACATTTTTGAAATCATTCTTAATTTTTTCAGACAATGTTCAAAACTAATATGCTTTCAAAACATTGTCAAGAAAATAAACATCGTTTAGGTTAAAGTCAAGTGAAACATTTTCATGTATCAGCGTACTTACTATGATGACGTTCCAATTGTTTAGCATTGAATTAAAATCCAAGACTTTCTGTCAAGAAAAGAACTAGAATTATATTAAGTGTCTGCACAGCAAGGAAAATTAGGTACAGATACATCTGTCTATAGGGAAATTTTGAATTGTATGAGCCTTTATGAACCATGACTTTTCTCCAATGTTTCTTTGACTTTCCAAATTAGTATGGGCATGAATCCAAGTCGTATGTATGCTTGTGTATTAATATCATTCCTCTTACTATAGATAGGTTCTAAAGTAGCCATAACTAATGGCCAAAGAAAAAATTCTTATTTTATGTAAAAGAGCAGGGAAAGGATGAATACGTCCTACCAAGATGTAATAGCAATTTAAACATTATTTATTTATTTGTCAATAGTGAAAAGGCTCGTATGTAAGTACTATACATAGGATTCTGTACAGAATCGGCGAAAAGTGCCGAAAGATATATTTCTATTGAAAAAACTTGAATACTAACTTGAAAAATCTTTTAACTACACCCCTTATTGTCGTAAATGTTTGATAAATAAAAATAGAAACTGAAGGAGATATAAAGTTTTTATATAAGCCAAAAAATCTATTATTTAAAAAAAAGCTGGATTACATATTTCCAATCAATCAGAGATCTCATGTAATATGAAATATGATTTAGTTCCATTAGAACTAAGGTAGTCTAAACTAATCTAATGGTATTCAATGGTTATTGGCTGTTGTGACAAATTGTCGAATGTATATCCATATCCATACTATCAACTAAAACCAAACAAAATGATATTTATTACAACGTGTAGGAATTATTTTACTTTTTTGGAAACTGGATTTATGAATTTCGTCTTGTCAAAATGATTGATATATTATAGATAATGTACCATACATACTGTAAAATGTACAGGGAACTGATATTTACCTGATTCATTTTTCTAATTTGTCAGGCTAAATATACTATATATTTTCGTAGTAAGTTATTAATTAGTTCATTGTGCTGTGTGTCTTTAGAGATTCCCCCACTTTTTTTAAGAAAGTTTTTTAGTTGTAGTTTGATTAGAGATCACGTCGATTGATACTACTTTTTCCGTGAACATTCTGATTGCGTGTACATAACATATATTAAATGGAATGTTGAATTTAAATAACTATATATATATGAATGTTGAAACTGTCCTCCAATTAGATTAGTAATTCTTCTTTAACATGTTTAAATTATGATTTTTTTAGGCATTTATAATGTTGTAAGTTGAAACTGTGTCAGAGTTGACTATCATTTAAGTTGAAATTATGATTCAATACGCTATCTATAATTATTTGTGAAACACATTTGGGGAAAACAAAATTCGTTTCTTTTCTTGTCTTTATAGCTTTTTGGCTTTGAGCTAGTCTTGCAGTTCTAATTATTGTTATTATTATGATTTTAATCAATCGATATAAGAAAAATCCATACATGCAGAATTACGTTTGAAACGTAACTATATTGTTGTAAATCATCCATTAACTGAATTATCAGTACTACAACATCGTATATATACATACCTTTGACTTGTGTGTATGTATGTATGTATGTACATATGATGTGAAATAAGCATATTGTGTCATTTTTTGAGGAAACTGATGACATGATCGCATGTGTTCGTGTAAACAAATGTTGATCACGGAAAAATATTTTGTAAGAAAGGGTTGTAGGAATTTATGAAAGAAATATGATGTATAATTGCAATGTGTATTGAAGCCAGTAGGGTTTTAGTATGTGATTGATACAAAAAATGGTGAGAGTTGCAATTTGGTTTATCATTGCAGCTAAAATGATTCATCAGTTATCTGTTTAAAGATACAAGAATTAATAATAATAAGTATACTTGAACGTACTATATATATGCTTAGTTTCGAATTTTGATATTTCAATGTGTTATTGCTTGAGCAAATATTTAGAATAAGTTCTCATGTGTATAACTTGTACAACATTTGATTTGAATATCAAAAAATCAACTATATATTTTGATGCGTTGTCAGTTGTCTTGAAAATATGTCAAAAAGTATGTATGTAAAGCAAAAAGAATTATTTTGAGATATTCTAAAATTTGAATTCGCTCCAGAAGTACACTACACAATTCAATGTCATCATTTTTTTAATCATCATTTTGGGGGATTTTCATAAAATCATAAATAATTTTGTGTAACTTTGTTAATTTAAACACTGTTGACCTTTTAGCATATGCAATGACGGTCTTAAAAAGAAATCCTGAATGGCATGTAGACTGGGAGGTTCAAAGCAGTGATTTGAAGTTCCTCACCATTTTGAGTAAAATTTGCATGGGGTTTCCCGTTCACAAGCACACTGCTGACTTGTCCAGCTCCAAACAAGCGAATATTATCCAAAATCTGGTCCTCGATACCAGTGTAACCACTGTTGACAGTTTGGGAAGTCAAAATTCTAGACATGACACTGTACTCGGACAAAAAGTACAAACCACTATCTTGCGGCTCTATACATTTGAAGACAGATTATCACAAAATATATTAAATTACTTAAAAATTTCATAATTTGTATACTATATCGGATATAAGTACTATATCAATTTTTTTGGTCAAATATAAACTCACTTACCAATAGAATCACCATCATCGACATAGAGATGACCTTGCGCATTGTCATTCGAGTCCAAAGCCACAATCAATCCAAATGGATTTTTACGGGAGAGAACTGTATTCAAGGCGGACTTTTGTGTAGGATAAACTCCACCACCTCGAACATGTACATTGATGAAATCCAAGGGAGCATCCAAAGTTTGAAGACCAGGTAACTTGGGTAGCTAAAACATTATGTTGTAAAATCATACCCTCTAGTTTTTTTAGATTGACAAAAATGGGAAAGACGGTATGAAATATAAATAGGTATTTGTATTCATTACCTCAGAGCCAGTGTAGTAATCGAACCAACGAGATTCTGCAGGAAAGTACGCATCTACTTGTGTCACATTTTCCTCCAGTACTGGACTGATGAGAATGCCAGATCCCCAGAGGAATTGTCTGTCAATTCCACGAGCAACCGAATCTTGAGGGAATTCATGCCAAAGAGCTCGAGCGACAGTATTACCCATAGTTTTGTGGAAGTAAAATAAAGTGTATAAAGTAGGTAACAAAGTGTAACGAACACCCAGGGCTTTTCTACTAGCTTCTGCAACTTCCGGCCATACGCCTGGATCCTGTTCTATTCCTCCGATTGCGTTATGATTTCTAGAGAATGGATAAAAAGCTCCTAATTCCATCCAACGTTGACAAAGATTTTTGGTCGTTTCGCCATTGAAACCACAGATATCTGCGCCGACAAATCTATAGATAGTTTCAATAGACAATTAAGATTACACATACATCAGTAAACTTGTGTTTTTAAACAATTATTATTTTGATTTCATGATTTCTATTATAAAATACATTAATATTGAGATTGACTATAACTCACGGAACACCAAATTGGTTATACTGAAGCATTCCAATGATACTGGCTCTCATGTTACTCCAGTTAGAAAAGTTATCACCGAGCCAATGAGCGGCCCAGTTACCCACACCAATAAAAGTTGATCGAGTCAAAACGAAACTCCGTTTCCCCAGAACTTCCCGTACAGAACTATAAATTGAATACGCTAAAACTTGTAGTATTTATCCCTAATGTTTAATTGTACAGTCTGTGAAAACATTTTGAAACTCACTTAAGTGTTGCTCTCGATTCACTCCACCCATATAGGGAGTGAGTATTATAGTGAATTCCATACTCTTGAACTGCGTCGGGACAGATTGTACCTTCTGTCAGATCCCCATTTTTAACAGCTGCAAAAATTTTGGAATCATAATCCTAGTGACCCTTAAAAAATACCCGAATATATATGTGATATTTTAATTTGATTTGACTTCCTACCTCCAACGTAGGGCGGTTTATTTATGTTATTGTCCGCACAGCCTTGTAAAATATCTCCTTTACCCCAACTTGCAGGCTCATTCATATCCTTTTCAAATTCAAAAGTTTATAACCATACTAAAATTAGTCTTTTTTTTATAAATATGAAATCCGAATACAGGAAATCTAGTAATTCGTAAACTTACAATCCAAATTCCATCGTAATCAAGGACATCCTTAAAATCCCTGAAAAGAGTCGTCCAGTATGCTTGTGTTGCATTCTTACTAAAATCCGGGAAGTAAGTATTACCAGGCCAAACTATGCCTGTATGATCAAATGTTTATGTGTTTTAATGTTTGTAATCTCACTCAATCTCTAATCCTTGCCTTCTTTTGGATATATATGTAATATTATTTTAATGTATTCTAGCTGGTAGTGTCATTTACTGGAAATCAGTATTTATACTGTGTTAAATGGACAATAAAACAATTACCCACGACTGGTGTTCCATCGGGTCGTTTCACCCATACATCTAATTCGTTACCCAAATCAAGGGCCTTGTACTGACCATTCAAACCCTCGAAACCAATACCTGGGTCCACAATGGGAACGAATTTGACTCCGTTCTGTTTGAGATCGGTAACGAATTTGGGGAAATCAGCGAACGCGACTGGATCATAAGTGAAATCAAGTCGTTGGTCCATAATATCAATATCACCGTACTGCACATCCTATAGTTGGGGTAAAGGAGATATATAGTGCACATCCTATAGTTTAATAGTCAGTGAGTTTATCGGTTATAGTGTTACGAGAGGCGACTCTCACCTGTGGGATATTAGCATTTTTCGTACGAAGAATTGCATTTTCCATATTTTCAATGGTATCGTAGCCCCATCGGCTCAATTGAAACCCTAATGCCCAGTAAGGAGGAATCGGTTGCCGTCCGATAGCCTATATATGTCAAACAACAATTCATATAGCCTCTCTTGGGTTAATTTTTCAATTTTTTTCGATTTCCCAAACAACTTCCGTAATAAATTATCCCGGATGATGTGTACATTTAAATGATGACAAATGTACATATAGGTGCGTACTTGAGTAGACTGCTGAACAAGCAGCTCTGGCGATGGCCCAAAGAAAACATAAATGTCCAAAATCCCACCAATTGTTCGGTACACGATGCCAGGAGCAGGTGTGAATTGAAATTCTGTAAAAATAACATGCATTTTGTCAGTCTTGTGCATTAACTTGGAAAACAATAAATGAGAAAGTGATGATTAGGAAATTGTAACTACAGAAAATTTACCTTGAGCATTACTGTTCACCGTGAGAACTGAAAAAGCGTTCCCATCCGCTTCCAGAACTGTGTAATACGGCATCACTCCGTACATGTTCGTAGTCCCCTAAAAAATGCATATGTAATATTATTTCCATTGAATTAATACAAGGGAAATAATTCAAGGTTATATAATTGAATGTATGCAGTTTTGTTTTACTTCTGGTGGCTGATCACGAGCCCCTACAAAAAGTTTAGAGATAATTCAATTAGTGATCATGTTATTATATGAGGCATATGTTTACATAAAGCGTTAAAGGGGTACATACAGAGCGACCAGGTTGTGAAGGATTTAAGATCGTGTCTGAAACTGAGTTGTTCATTTTCTCCGACGCCATAAACGTCAGCTTTTTCTGGAAGTCGTGTAGAAAACTGGATGAATTGATCTGAGAAAGTAAGGCCCCCAAGGGAAGTATCTAAAAGCACGGCTCCGGTGCTCTTCCGAATCACTTTAAAACTAAACACTGGACTTAGTGTGAAGCTAAGCTCGTATAATGTATTCACAGGGGTACCACTCCCAGCTGAATTAATAGTCAAAGGCACTTCATACCTTGACTCACCATTTGTTATCTATATAGAAGTAAGTGAATGTTGCAGCTGTCATTACATACTTATTAAAACTCGATTATATATGTATATACAATATTTTTTTAAGAAAATAAATTCTTTGTCCTGTATAACCTTAATACGAAGTCGCTCTTCAGATTCGAAATCAAAATCTGCATATAAATTTTGAGAGTCGTTCCCGAAATAAGATGCATTGGATGATTTGGCCAATTTCACCGAGTAGCCATTTGGAGTAGAT
The DNA here is from genome assembly GCA_034699125.1 of Gisinianus flammeolus. NCBI lineage: Eukaryota > Metazoa > Arthropoda > Collembola > Symphypleona > Katiannidae > Gisinianus > Gisinianus flammeolus. The sequence goes on along the minus strand of JAIUND010001398.1, from coordinate 16,716 downwards.
TTAATAACATTGGAGAGGATGTAGCCATGATCTGGTTTGACGAAGCACCAGGGTTGTCCAACGCTCGCTTGACACCAAGTGCAACCTCGGGCAAGGCACTTTTCTTCAGTAGCTCCTGAATCCGGATAACAATCTACACGATCTTCCACTTTGGTGCACAAATCTTGAGCCAAGGCTATACACAAAGTTCAAATTATTAGTAACCATAATGCTCTTTGAATTTTTCATCAGCAGTTTATGATTTATTTTTACCTGTGCCCACGACAGCAAAAACAAGAATCAAAATCTTCATTTTCAATCGGCACTGTATAAAATCCAAATTCTAATAAACAATAATTCCTCAGCCTCTCTTGGGTAGTCCAGTTATAAAACTAACAAAAGCTGAGCCCCGATGATGGATCCTTTTAATATTATATTGATTCGTATTAATCAATTGACGTTTTGAAGTTTTTGAAATCTCTATAAACGGATTTTATCAGCTATCAATTTTGTGTCCATCCTGTGTGTACTACTATCGAGTCTCTGTATAATTTGAATAGACTCATTCATCATTCTATATCATGCTATCAGATAACAGCAAACTTTTTTCTAATCTTTCATAGCCGACAAGTATCAGTAAAGTGAAGGGTTATTGACAATGTGTAACAAAGTGTACACTGCACAGTGGCTGTTTTTAAAGCACGCAAAATGCTAAGTGATTGATAACCGGTAAAATATCTCACGTGCGCATACCTAATTATGTACAAATCCGAAAGAAACATGAATGAAGAATATATGAAGGTAGAATATGAAGGTAGAATATATTATGTAGACCTGAAGAATCTGTAGAAATTGCTCAAGATTTATGACGACTGCATGCTGCTGGAAATAAATTCAAGTTACGAATTCAGTAAACATTTTATTCGTGTACTACACTCATTCCATGATTGCTTTTTCCTCCATTGAAATGTGAACATTAAAACACCCCCTTATTACACTAGATAATATTTAGTAAATATACTTAAAACTGACAAGACTAAACTGGTTAAAACAAAATTACGCGAATTGTAAAACACATGTACAGACTATCCTCAAAAAGGTATACATACAAACATAAGTATTAGTCATCATTTCTACATGCTAAGCATACAAGACTCGTGTATATAATAATACAATTATTTTTACTGCACCATATTTGAATTATTTTACTGAATACATGAAAATTTCCGAAAACATTAATATGCAAATATTGCATATACTAAGTACTACACAATGTAAGTAATTAACGATGTATTTTATAAAGTTTGAGAAAGGTTAACGCAACCACCCTGGGGTTGCAAAATCTTCAGCAGCTAACAGCGCGCGTTCAACTTGAAGAATTTCAAAGCCTGTGAATGGAAAATAGGCAAGAAATGATGCATTAATTTCATAACTCATTTTAATGTAAGTACACAACATACGCAATCATTGTTAATCAATCAATAAAGACTAGTTTTCAAATAATTAAATTTTTTTCATTGTTGTACTGTACATCGGAACATTTAAAAAAAATACCATTGAGAACGTCTTCAGAAGTGTATTGCTGCCATAACTGATTAAGTGCTTCATCTTCAATCTAAAAAATATAAGACGGAATTCCATTTTTTAAAAACACCAAATAATTTTATTAAATATTATTTAAGGCAACAAAATATCACGTTTTTGGGTACGTACCTGGGATAAGTAAAGAGGCTTTGAAATGGCTTTTTGAAGATTTTCGTTTTTCAGTTTCTCATGTTGAACAATGTCATCAAATTGCTTTGGGCTTTTCCCATCCTGTACAGAATTTTGAATTGGCTCATTTATTTTCTGCCATGGATTCTTTATGTCTCTGCCAGAGTCTTGAGTTTGAGGGGCTTTCGTAGATACTTGTATTGTTTTTTCTTCAAGATTAACCCACTTTGTTTTTCTTTTGGTGTTGCTTGAAACTGGAGTTGAAATGTTTACATTACTTGTACTGGAACAAGGTTTTGTCATTTGCTGCTGATCAAAATTAGAGCCCGACTTTCTTCGTTCTGTAATAAGCCGTTTACCAGTACCATTACTGCTGCAACTCTCAGATACCTGAGACAAACCAACAGAATCTTCAACACTAGGAAAGTCATTTTGATTAAATGTTGGGTTCACTGTCGGCTTAAATGGCTTCGGAAGATAAACAGAGCCTAAACAAGTTAATTTTTGTGATGATTCATCTTGACTTTTAGTAGTAGCGGTAGAAGAAAGCTTAAAGGATTGATTTGTTTGAGACGGAAGGGGAATGGTAATTTTTGGAGTTGCAAGTATTAGGGTTTGTTTTTCTTGTGATGGTGGGGGCGAACGCTGAGAATTCTTTGCTTTACTGACAACAGTAAATTTTTCCCCAGTAGAGTTTGAATTTGAAAATCCATTTGAATAACTATCATGCATATGAGAATCACTCTTATAATAGCTACTACTTTGATGTAAGAGTGAGTTTTCTGAGGAGTATGATAATTCATTTGCACTGCTATTTGAAAGGGTTCGAGTTCTAGAACGTATTTTAAGTTTCCCTTTACTAGATTGAGATTTCTTTGGTGTTAAAAAATCTGCTTCTTCAATATTGTCCAACAATTCATATTCTTCTTCATGTTTCTTTTTTGCCAATTTATACAAGTCGTCTTTGGGAGCCGTTGTATCTCTAAGCCTTCTATTCTGTATCTCTGCAAACGAATTTCTATAATACTTTCCAATGTCTTGTATAATATCCTGTGATAGCAAATCCAATAACCTATATTGAATGAATACAAACGAGAAAAAAAAACTATTTCATTATCGCGTTGCACATTGTATTTATCAATTAAATGCATAAGCATTTGTAAGACGGTAATGCGATATTATGTAGACATACTTATTCAAATGAATGCTTTTACTTCAATGCACATGTGTAGTAAGTAATATTACCGATTTTCAAGAAGATATGCCAGATTTAGGCAGATGAATTCGATACAAGTCTCACGTAGTTGAGGAGCATTGCAAATGCAGGCCAAGTTGAGAATTTCGCTCACATTTTCATGGTTTACGTAGTCGGTGATTAAAAATTCAAAATTACTCAGGAATTGGGGTGCGAGGAGTAGATCCGAGCAAACCAAAGCTTGTGTCAATATTTCCAAATCTTTCTTGGCTCCAAAACTATCATGAGAGTAATCACCACGATACATTAAATCTAGGAATACATCCATCACCGCTTCCGTCCCAGGGAATTTTAGCTTTAGACGAGACTGGCTACTCTCAAACCAAACATTTTGTTGAAGCATGTTTTTAAAATATTCCAATCTCGCGACTATAACACAACGATGAATCCGCACTTGAAATCCGTCTTCACTTGTCAGATCCAAATCACAAAGATCCCTATGTGAATTTTTATCAAATTTCAAATCTACAACACTGCTCATTCGTTGAACTTGAATTTGACCTCCATGCATCCGGACATTCTGTAAGCGCTCAACGAGTGGACGTAATTGCAACTTCTTTGAGTACGCTCGAAGTAGTTCAATCCAATCTGGATCATTTGGATAGCAGATAAGTTTCCCATCATGTAATATATTACATGTATTACTGTATAAAAACTGAAGAATGAGTTCGAATACTCGAGGCTCTACATTTTTGATTGGGACTATTATTACTGAGGATGAAGACTCGGATTTCTCACATTTCTTTACTTCCTTGTACAAATTTTCGCATGTTGATGCAATAATAAATCGATGAGCTGGGAATTGAAAATTTCCAACCTTGAGGAGGAGCAATCACCAAGCAAAAACAATCAAATCGAAAATAAGTTTTTTAACGTGTACATAATAAGTATGACATGTCAAGTAAATTTTAATACAATAAAACCTATAATATGGCTATACCTTAAATATAACATCATGTACATCATCATCCACGGATGCTTCTTTGAGGAGCAAATCAAAATCTTTGTGCATTTCCGTTTTCTTTCTCATAGGTAAATTTATTTGGTCTGCTTTTTGATGCAACTGAGTCACTGCAAAATTTGCTTTTCGATCTGAGAACGTCTTGAGTCCACTGTAAATGTTTGGTAGCCGTTTAATTTTCAAAGGTTCTAGGGCCATTTTGCTAAATACATCTGTACCGGAACCTACAAAAATTAAATATGCAACATTACACTCATTCATACGACCTACAGTATAAGCTGTATTTGTTTGCTGATTGTTCATGAATAACAAAAAAATAAAAGGCGAACATACTATGTCGGATTGAATTCTTGACTGAGAAACCCCATTCCGATCCAGGCCCAGAACCAGAAGATTTATTATTAATTCCATTTTTTGTTGTAGGATCATGAATATTTAGAATAACGGTCGGATGCGATCGCAGATTCAACGGAGATTTGTAAGCTTCTCCACCTTCAGTGATGAGTATAATAGAGTCCGTACTGACAGAAAAATCTTTGATAGTTAATGCCCGACCAATATTGAAAACAGCAATATTAAAGAGGGGTAATGAATTTGATTTCTTGGAATTTGATACTGGCTCTTGATTCTCATGCCATATTAATAATCGTCCATGTTTCAAAAGAACAAAAACAACTATAGGTGCGTCGGATGAATTAGAATCATTTTCATTTGCTGCATTGTGAAATTTATCCCCGGAACTACCACTAGCAACTTGTATCTTCTCAATATCAAAATGTCTTGTATTCAATGTTGTACACCCATACTTCTTGAAAATACAAATATTTCCTCTGCTGTGAGCAACTACAGTTGCGAATTCGTTGCAATCAACATGAGTAAAACCGCCTTGTCTTCCCGACTGGTTCTCCGTTTCAAATGGACACAGCATCTGTATTCAATCAATGTTCGAATTTATTAACAAGTACATGTATGACATAAGTTGAAGTTGTGGATAAGAAAACCCGCCGCCGCATACCACTATCTAGAAGTAGAGATATTTGAGTTTAAATGTCGAGCACAATTTAACAGCGACACGCGCGCGTAAGCTCCGTTTGAATGAAACGGTTTCATTGAATTTCAGAGATTTCCTTGAACTCTGCTTTCATTATACAATTTTGAGTGAGTCCTCTAGCGGCGATTTCATAAACGTTGGTTTCCACTTTGCCCACTCACTCCTCGGAAAATCTCTTTAATTACAACTTAATTAAAATTAAATATTTGCAATTTTTTACAAATTTCTTACTTTTTCTATAAAATAGCCCATGTTTTTCTGCATATAAATATGCAAAAAAGTGAAAAGTGGTATGCGGCGGGTTTTCTTATCCACAACTTCAGTTATTATTAATTTAGTTTACTCATTTAAAACAATGTAAGGGAAATGTTTTTTTTTTTGTGTGTAATTTACCTTTCGAGGTATGACAATTGACTTGATTGAGCTATCAAATCCAATTTGTCCATTGTTCGTCCCACATGTATATATTTCACTTTTAGTAAGAAACACTGAATGAAATCTACTGGCACTCACTTCAATCAACTCTGTTTTGCAATGCAAATCCACAACTCTGGGCTTCAACACTTTTTTCGCAGACTGTTTATGACCGAGAACAGAATATTCATTTGAGCCACAACTTTTCACCGCTCCACTTTCCATTCGAAATAAAGTATGATCGAGTCCCGCAGCAACTTGCACACAGCGCTCAGTAATACGGAAGTCTATTTTTTGTGGAGTAAAAGCTGTATTTTCATTGTCATGTCCCAGTCGACCTCCAGCTCCATACCTATTTTAGCATGAAATAAAAGGTTTCAAATTGGATACCTACGCTTATAGTTTAGTTTATAAAGTAAAAATTTTACTCACCCGCAAGTGTACACATCAGAGGTTACGTGCAAGAATACGGTATGAAAAGGGGACATGGCAATCTAAAAATAATGTCACGTGTGTTAATACTATTTCGTTTGTAAATCTTCCTTTTGTTAGATACACCATAATTTTATATTGGAGTGGATTTATTAAATATAAATATATTTCATGCAGACTCACGGAAGTGAAGCAGCTTCCCAAATTTCCCCACGCATGTTTTTTATTTCGATCAAGGAGTTCGGGACTTGGACGAGGTGCTTCGGTGCCCGTTCCTAAATTATAATATTCATTTTTTCCCCATACATATAGCTCACTGACGCTGCCAGGTGAGCTTAATGAGGTCGAGAATTTTGGACGGTCCAACCTGATTAAATCAAGCGGATAATATCCTTCATTGTCCGCACAACTCAACGTTGCGCCCAGCTAAACATATATACAGTGACAAAATTAGAGGATGTATGCTCATTACTTTACTCGATGTCTAGCTCCATGTTTATATTGTTTCAAAGAAGAATCTTACTTTAATAAGCGTCCGAGCAACTTCAACGTATCCGAAGAAAATGCAGTCATGTAAGGCTGTATACCCCGAGACAAAATCCTTCGCATTTATGTCGCTTCCCTCTCGTTTGACTAACCACTCCACAACCTATATGACAAATCCATAAAACATGCAGAAAACGTTTGTTGTTATTTCCCTTGTAAAAAATTACGGGTGTATATGTTTAAATCAAGTGATGTTTGATATTTTTGTACCTTGGGCCTTCCAGTGGATGCGCTGATATGAAGTGATGTTCTCCCAAATTTATCTGTCAATATGAAGATGATTCGCATGAACAGGATTCCATACAGGATTCCATACAGTTTGAAAATTAATCAGTATCAAAATTAGTACTTTAAAAAAAATGGTTTGTATAAATATATGGGTATACCTTTTATTTTGTGGAAATTCCTACAAGTGTTCTGCATTAACGAGAGGACAGCGACATCATCATCTATCACTTTTGTACAAATTGCACAAATTTCTTGCCCGTGCTGTACTGAACGACATTTCTCTGTACAATTCTCAACCACTACTGAAGTCATTTTATTTTGATAGAGAGTAAACTGTTAGAAGCAAATGTTTTGTACTGAAAGCGAATGGACAAAATAACTAAATTAAACAAAAATATCCAAAGAGGATTAAAAGAAAAGAGTTTCAGATTTTCATTCCGACTTTCTTAATTATCCATGGTCCATGGGGTCATAACCAGTTGATACAAGGCCAGCCTTAAAACTAAATTTGCCATGATTGCAAAGATTTGTAACCTTATTGTCGCATGTTTGTATTGGAATTCTCAACGATGACGGAAACAAAAGTAATGAAAAACGGAACAATAGTCGTAGAATTAGTTGCTGGACAAACAATAACAGATTGAGATTTTGTCATTTTTTCTATTGTATATACGGATTGCTCAATTTAATTTGTATATATTTATAAATTCCAAATGTGATGCAAAATTTGAAATGGCTTATTTTGACACTTGGTTAAGTCGCTAAGATCAGTGAAGGAAACAAATTAGCAATATGTGTAAAATGTATTTATGTAATAATATTTAATACTCTTATGCACTTGACAGGCGTATAATTATTTGATGTTAGTCTTAATAAAGTTAAGTACAAGTGTTTTAAATCTAGTCTCTTTTTTTTGAAGAAAAGAACTCCTTTCAAGAAAATCCGGTATTTGAATTTGCAAGCTGTCGAATATGGGGAAAGGAAATCTCAATGCTTTTTCTCATGTGCATATTCCGCATATGAAAGTGCATAGTGAAACACATGACACTTGTCATATCGTACGTGAAGTGTATAGATATGTACTTAGGTACCTATCGATATAAGTAATGATGATAAAAAAAAGTTAAATGAATTCAATTCATTTTTTTTGACGTATACACGAAACTCTAAACTTTTATTCTCGTTTCATGAGGTTGCTTTTAAACACAGTGGATAAATAACTTAAAAGTATAATAGCCATTTCAACAGTATTGTGAACATATATACTTTATCAACTAATGATTACATAAATGTGTATTAATTGAATATTAATTTCATATGTATGTACTGTTACTCTCGTGTGACACGAGTCGTGTCTGATTTAGTGCAGAAACTGTATAGACTGTAGGATAATTATCATCCGATATAACGTAAAAATTATAACATAACACTGGCAAAGTTAATGAGCAAGGAAAGATTAAATATATCATATATTGAATTGTGTAGTAGATAGTTGCATAATGTACATGTTAACAAAATAAGCACATGAACTTGCCTAACCCTTCATCTAATATATATATATATATATATATGTACATTTGTTTATTACTAGTTCCAAGTACATATATATTTATGTAGAATAATAACAATCTGAGGAAGGAACACATTGTTCTTTACACAGCTTTTACATTTTGTTAGTTTTTTAACAGGATTCGTGTACGATAAAGAATATCTCTCTAATCTCTATATGACATATGATACAAAGCAGTTAAATTGACATGCTCATATGCATACACTGTAATTTAATTTGACACAAAATCTTCCACGTACCATTACAACTAAATACATATTTACACATACGATCTTTAACTTCCACGAAATAACACAAAATAACTGAATAGTCTTTAATATATTCTAAGCACTACTATATTTATGGATAATAATTGTACATTTACACTCTTTTAATTGCTCAAAATATCTTGACATGTATTTGTAGTATCTGAATTTTCAATCAAAATGAAAGCACAAAAAACTGAATACGATAATGTCCCTATAAATTAATAAAATAAATAATGTCAGTTATCAGTAATAATCTATATAGTAGCCAAATATTTAAGTTACCTACGTATATAATTTGTTTCATTTTTAGTCTAATATAAAGACACCATGTATTTACTTACACATTACATTTATTTATAAAAATACCTTCATCTGATGTGACAGCAAAAAGGGACTGCATATTTATTTCTGAAGACTCTCATTAAATTTTGTTGGAATCATTATGGACATGATTATAGCACGATGATTGTCTTAACTTGCTACACAACAGGCTTTATGCTGCATAGAATTATTCTACAAGACTTTAATCCAAAGAATAGTAATGATCTTAATTTGGCTAGTCAATACTTTATATTGTCTAGTAAATACATAAATATAGAACTCGATTTATACTAACACTTCTACATGCGTAATCTAATTCAAACTTAAAGTACTCACACTCACTTCTTATTTAACTTACTTGATCGTTTATTTTACGACAAACAGTCTACCAAGACAATGGAAAAGAGGAGGAAATGTAGAGGATAAATCAAAAAATTATATTAACAGAAATTTTGCCCTGTATGTGTGTAATTGTGTGTAATACTTTTTTAATTTTCAGTAACCCAACTTATATTCCAAGTATTCCAACAAATTAATATTTTGTTGTTTTATTCGTCTCTCTCGTGATCTATAATCTACATAACTTTTTACAAAACTGTAACTATTTATGTAACTGTATTACACAATCTCCTGTAGTTTCGATATAGATAACTGTAAACTATAAATTTCCTTGTCAATCATTTCTCTCTATATGTAATTTTCATTTGTTACTAATAATAGTAATATATTGTGTACGTTGATTACAAAGTTAATTATAGGCTCTCATATAAGTTCATTTTGCAAGGATTCACAAATTTATAAGTCTTGTTTCAGGGAATACATAGAAATCCCATCATTTCGTAAGGAAAATATTTTTCTGTGTGAAAGTTGATATTATTAAAACTACATTCATTATAATATGTATTTGACTTTTGATTATTCATTTTTTCACTGTAGTTTACTTACTTAATATTATTTGTGTACGATACTTGCTATTACTCATATGTTTAACCATGTACAAGTATGTAAAGCTATCAAGATTAATTTCTCGCTAATTTCGCTCCATTACTCTTCCTCTTTCTAGATGTACCTATATCTACAATCCTTTTTTAATATTTATTCCCCATCAAAATTTTATAATGATTTTCTCAACAACATATGCTAACGGCTTTTAAAAATACACAATTAAATTGAATTGTAAAATTTAAATTGGATAGAAAATTTAAGCGAGTTCAATATCTTGTTCCAACGAATGATTTTTTTTATAACGATTAACATATATCTTTGATGGTAGCTGCAAAAGATATTAAAGCTAACTGACTGAGATTGAGGACAACAAATACGAGAAGAAACAATATTAGGACAGGTACAAGGACACACAGGTACACCTTAGATTGAGTAGACGGACAGAGTAACTGAGATACATATTATACATGTACCTTATATTTACTTGTTAGACGTACAATGTTGAGGCAATTAGGATTCCTATTTAATCATTCATTGTAAATTTTCAAAGGTTTATGTAATTAGTTTTTTATACCTGACAAATTTGTTACCATATCTATCATCATTTCCCATCTTCATTTGTTTGCGTTTAAAATGGCCAAATTGTCAATTATGGTTGGAAAAAACGCTGGAGTTTCTAGAAAACAAAGTACATTTGTTGAATAGTATTATATTTATTTTGATTATATTGATACGATGATCATCATGTTATATATAATTTGAAGGTAAGGAATTTGAGTTGTAATGATAATTACCTTTGATGCATTCATTAATGTGGCAGAGGAACAACAATCTGAACGTAAGAGCACGGAAAGTACCCACTGACTCCACGTACCTTTCCTTCATACCAATTTTCATCAATTCGATTAATTAATTCAATTGTGTCACCTTCCTTAAATCCCAGTTCCCCAAAGTTTTCTAAAGGTATAATGAACAAAATATTTATGTGATAAGAAATCAGTTCACCAATATCTCTTTTCAATTAAAACTATACAAATCAATTTTGGTGTACTATTAAAAAGCTCACCAGGTTCGAAATCATACAGAGCTTTACATATCGGCGTTTGATTGTTGTTTCGTTGATTGACTGTTGATTTTAATGGTGGTGTAATTGGGGATGGAGGAAAAGACGAAGAAGGGGCAGACGTTGCATTTGATGGTCCATGATGACTTAATCCCTGTTGGGCAGAGAAATATGGAGGTGGAGGGCCACCATTCGTAGAAGTTGAATCAATCAAGTTATTTTCAATAGGATGAAGATCCTGCAGTGTTTTTGGCCTATATTCTCTTTTCGGACGATTGGCTGCTTCACGTTTTTTCTCTTCCAAAGCTTCTGTCAAGTGTTTCATTATGTCAGCACACTGCTTATGGTACTCGTGCAAACTTTCAGCAAAAGCTGATAGCTGTGACACTTGTTCAACGTCATTTTCAAGAAGATTGAACATGCCCATTTGAGCTAGGTGAAGACTCTCAGTAAACTTATCTTCAGCTAATCGTATCTCTTCTTCTGAAATATTTGCTGTATTTCCTCTAGCATTTAACATCTTTCTTTTCTTGCAATCGAAATCCAAACGACGTCCTTGAAGTTTTTTACGATGATGAATGACTTCTTTCAAATCTTTGGTCTGTAGTTGATGAAGTGGATCTAAGAAATTCTGTTTAACATTGTCATCTAAACAATATTTTACATCAGCCATTTGTTTTAGAGTCTCCCCTGCTTCAAGTAGAGCGCTAGCAAAGACAGAATCATCCCCTAATTTCCTTCCATAAGTTATCATACATTCCCCAAGGACACCTTCTGGTTGAGGATAAGTGCTCGCCTTCGCTTGACCACTTAATTTGGATATTCCTTTAACGGCTGCCATTTTCGCACGGGCTGTTGGATTTGGTTGTAAGTATTCTTTTGCTTTTAGTTGTAAATCCTCAACAAGCTCATTTGTGATATCCGTCTTCTTTTCCATGTCAATGAAATCATCATCAAGCTTTGTCCCTTCAGCTCCACCAATTTTTTCATTAACAAACTGATTAGCTTTATTTATCTGTTTTTTGAGGCCAGCGAATGCCATTTTAAATCTATTTTGTAGTATATTTCTTGTTCCCACAAATCACTCAGTCTTGTTGTATTTGTTTTTTGTTTACATTAATCAGTGTGATCGTCTTGTATATAGTCTTCAAAATAATTATACTTGTACTCGATCGTTGGACTGACAATGAGTTTTGTTATATGTGAAAGATGTTCCTTTTGTGATGTCTCTTTTATACAGACCTATATATATAATAAAAACACAAATAAAAGAAAATACCTTTGTTATTTCAATAATAATAATAAACAATATATATATACATATACATACAAAGATATTTACATTTATACCGTCTGCTTATAACCTTGAATTTATTACGTTTTTGACATTTCAATAGATATATATATTCAACATGAATATTTAACAGCCAAGTAACCCATTTTCATGTTATAAATACTCTATTTAAAATGATTGATGATTATGCACTTTTGAATCGAAATACTTAAGACTATTTACACGTATAACTTTTGATAGGTCGAGAAATTCAAGATTAAATTATACGAATAATATAATAAAAAAAGGTAACTGTAAACAAATGATTCATGGTTACTGGCTTAACCTTTCCTTATACCTTATACTTGCTTAACGATTAGATTACACACTTGTTTCACATACCTATATATTTCAAATTTCAATGTTTGATATTGCTTGATAGAAATTATTTGGAAATCAATAAACAAATGTAAATAACGGTTATATTGAACGACGAAATCCGACGAATGTTACCATAATTAACTTTAATGGTCGTTTTAAAAGGAAAATACTCCTTAACGAAAGAGTTCTTCGAACTAACGGTAGTAATTTGGTGATTCAATCAATGAGAGAGAGAGAGAGAGAGAATTTTAACTCTACACATAATTGCGTTTCTATTCAAAATTTGTAAATACTTACTTTTGCAAAGTTAAATAGATTTGGAGAGAACAAAATACTTTTTTTTAATTGAAATTCAACAGGTGACTGACTGCAGATTAAATTGTTGTTATTATTTTGATGTTGTAAAATATAGATTTCACTGGAAAACCATAATTTAAATTGTAATTTTAAAGAAAAATGAGAACTAAAAAAGGAAGGAGGTTAAAAAGTCGACAACTCTCGAGAAATACACTTTTGATAATAGGAACAGGATGTTTCAGTGCAGTCATGTACATATGTTTCAACTCCATAGAGAGTATTGAATTTGAGCTACTTATAATGCACTTGAATATGTATTCAGTATGTACAAAGAATAATGTATCTAGTATCGCCAATAATAATTTAATATAATAATGTATCGCCAATATCCACACTATATATACCGATATTTAATATTTAAGTTAATAGCCATATATTTTAGTAAAAAAATATATACTATTTTTATTGCATTACTTCATTAAATCATCTACATTTTACATCAAAGACAATTTAAATATAAATTTTTAGAGATCCTATATTTATAAAGGAGAGTAATAAGTAAGTCTACATATATATAGCTCTATATAAATCAGCCATTTCCTGTGTGCAATCAATACGATTGCTATAGTTCATAATGACGACTCGTAAATAGATATTTTTTATTGTCCTCCGATTCGAATGGAAGTCTTCCCTGAGCTGTAGTCGATGGAATATTCGGGGGTTTCCACACGATGTTGTTGTTCTACACGGATTGCAGGTCGAGGTCCAGTGATGATCGGTGTTGGAAAGGATTCCATGGGCATTGGAGCAGGTACAAAGGTCATTTGGGGTGAAGGTAGAGGAGCAGCGTAAGATGAGTAACTTGAGGGGGAAGCGTAAGATGAGTAGGATGAGTATCCAGATGATTCTTTTTCAAGATCAGCTAATTTGGGGAGTAATGGAAGCACCTTCAAAATCTCTTCTGGCACGGGTGGGGGGGTCGGTAAATGATTACCCACGGGATGAAAACCGTTCTCGTCACTGAAAAGTATACAAATATAATGTTATATACATGTATGTATATATATATAGAAATTGTAATTGTAATTCTTAATAAAACAAAAGTCAATCAAATATATATCGAAAATATTGTTTATACATGCATCTCTTATAACTAATAGTTATATTATGCATCTGTATATATAGGTACCTAGTATATGAGAAAGTAAATGGAATCCCTTCAGGACTTGTCCATGAAACACTTCCAGCTTTAACAGAGACAGGTTTATCTGAACCAGGAACCATTTTCAAACTACCAGACTCCTGGAATTTCGTACCATCTGCCCCCTCAGTACTGTAAAATAAGAACAAAAGAATAAGCGAGAAACAAACACACATTAATTTATTAGTATTCGGATCAATTCTATACATCAATTTTTTTAGATTTTGTTTGGCAGTTTGTAAATTCTAAATTGAAAGGAAGTATATAATACATATATATATACTGACTCGAAGTTGTATGCTCCGGAACTCTGTTGACTTCCAACATATCGGACGATGGGAGTGATTTTTCGAAGTTTTTCGAAATCTTGAGTATACGTGCCGGCGTATGCACCAGCACACAACAGTGCAGAAACGAGTACCACAAACTATATAGAAAATCCAAGTCAAACATTCAACACCAATATAAATATTACGTATGTAGCAATTTTACATAAAGAGAAACGGAAGATGAAAAAGGAATTTAAAAAAAAACTGTGAGAAATGTGAGAACACACAAAAAGAAAACAATTTTCCCCGAATTCCAGGAAGAAAACTCTATGTATACATATACTCACGGATTTCATGTTGATTGGAAGTTGCGTGCACCGAAAATCAACTGCAAATGTATTGATGGGGAATTTCGAGACAAACGATAATAATTTGAGTCCTTTTTCTACAATGTTCCTTAGGAAAAGAGGAAGTAGAACTGTGAAGTAAGAAATGTGACGTTCTCGGTTTTATAGTCATGACTGGTCATTGGAAATTTCCAGTGTTAGACATTTGAAAGGGTTATATTTAGTGCATTTATATTGGAAATTTTGAATGCAAACGAAATCAAAAGTTGTTTTTCATACATGTATATATCTATAAAGAGAGGAAGGCCATGAGATTTCTCCTTGACATTGTAAACGACATTGTACAATTATTTCACTCTCAGCTTCTCTCTCTCTCTACGCTACTTGCTATACCTAAGTAAGTGTAAGTATACAGTGCAAATGTAAGACACAAAAGTGTGTATACTACACTTTTCCTTCCTTCCCGTTTCAATTCCTATTTGATTTACGCTTTATATTTTTAGCTCCTTTCTGGAGAATACGGAAAGGAAATGTATTCAAATTGTTCTCTTTGGGCTTTGACCAGTAAAAGTGACTTTACTTACAATTAGAATGATGAGAAATTGGTAAATTCTGTAATCCCTTCATTCAATCTTTTGTTTTTTTCCACTCTAAATCTAGATATTTAAAGAGTAAATGCATTTAGACTATTTAATCCTTTTCGAGTATTGAGAGTCTAACATTGTCCTTTATTTCAATCTTCAAGGTTTCTTCATCTATAGAAATACACGCATAATTCTTGATGTGTTTTCCAAAGCTCAAAAACCTTAGTCGCAGATACCAATTCCGAATTGGTGGGAAAGGGGAAGAGTGGAAAAAAATACTTACGTTTGACTGAATATTTCCATTTACTAAATTATTTGGGAGGTCTATAGTCTACAAGGATGGATACTTCACCTATTCCATTCACAAAATAATTTGATGAACAATATGTGTAAATTCATGCTGCGATTGCATTTTCCACCTTGGATTTGTTATACAATGTATATATAGATATATATATAGTTTAGCATGACTCGCATGAGTGTAAACATTCTATACAAAATTCGAATGACACGAATCTAATTGCAAATGCATGTATACAGGTATACGTATATGTGTATGTGTACTTGAATTTCTATTGAGGACTTTGGTTAGACGTATAAATAAACAGAGAATGCATTTTTACTTTCATATATACGATACGTCAATACATCCACCGAATGAGAATGAGAGTAAACAACTTTTCCCCTCAATGCAATGGAAAAGCACGTGTCTGTCCTTCTCTTTGTTACGCATATAGCCATGTAAAATTCGATGCAGACTTTTTATTTCTGTCAAAATGAGCTTCACATGTGTGTACATATATGTATAAAAATAAAATGTAAATTTCAATTTAAAATCTCGTTTACCAATATTCGTAAATCCGTTTGTTGCTTTATATTAAAGTAGTGAACTAGGTAATTAGGATAATATTACATTTTCCCAATACGTACGATAGTTTTTAAGCCATCCGAGTCAATTGAGAATTGTTTGGTTCGAACAATATTTTTTCGGGGAGGGCCGAGAAGAATCGGACCAAGTGGAGCATCAATAATATTTGGCCTGTTTGAGGGTATCAACGAAGATGAGGATGAAGATGAAACGACACTCTCCTGCGGAGGTGAAATTGATACAGTTGGTGGGGGTAGAGTTGGCCTTGCTGGAGGACGAGTAGGGATGAACGTGGAGGGAGTAACGGGAACAGGAGGAATCGGACGAGAGGACTCGGTCGTTGATGTTGATGATGGAAGGGAAGATTCATCATAGCTACTATAAACTGGAGTTTCATGGAAAGATTGTGAATTTGTAGGGAGCACAGACGGAGAAGAGTAGGGTGTTTCTCCGTTATATTCATCATGATCATGATCCTCTAATTGGGGGAGAAGTGGAAGAATCTCCAAGTTCTCTGCTGGGGTTGGTGAAGTTGGTAAGTGAGTTGCAACCGGATGGAACCCGTGCTCATCTGCAGCTACAATTAATTTACAACACAAATTATACTTATCGTTTGAAATGGGATTCATTTACATCATGGAGAGGAGTGAAAAGTCAAGAATATAATAATAATAATATGTGTATATATATATCTACAGTGTGGGCAAATTATTTGGGGACAGTTTCTTATGACAAAATTTACCGATGGTCGTTTTACATGTGAATACATA
>JAIUND010001397.1:0-36422 GCA_034699125.1 Gisinianus flammeolus | reverse complement strand
CCCTCTCTCTCTCCCTCTCTCTCTCTCTCTCTCTGTCTGTCTGTATCTCTTTCTGAATGGGACCTTTAACTTTTCGAGTGGCTTTTTCAGTGATTAATTCAAAGGGTCCGCCATGGCTTTGACATGGTAGTGTCAATGGGAGCAGCATATGAGCTGTGTGTGTCTGTATACTACTGTATACAATGTGTATACATGGAACACTTTAGCCATGAAATTGTACATAATTTATTTTCTCTCTATCTACCAAATCTATAGTGGAAAAACATTGAACGAGAACATACACACTCATTCTCCACTTGCATAATATATTACAATGATGACGAGAGTAATGTAATGATGATGATAACAATGATGATGTTGCCATTACCATTGGTTTTGATTTTGGATGATCGTCCGTCTCGTCGAGTGTCTGTACTTTTGTACACACGTTCCCATGAGCATATAGGCAAACATGGAATTTTTCCAACCACACTAAAATCTTTACTCGGTTCTTGTATAGAACGTCAATAGAATAGACCTTCAAACAAATTTATACTTTGCAAGGTTTTCTCTGTTTTCAGAAAGTGCAAAGAAGAGGGAGAGACCGATAGAGTGAGAGAGAGTACATTAGAAATCTATTTCTTTTGAATAAAAACTAATAAAGAATGTATCACCGGCAATCCGGGGAGAGAGAGAGAAGAGAGAACCAAAAGGGTGAACAATTAATGTCATGTGACTTTGATAAACATTCACATTTTCACATTTCCATTGTCAGCAGAGTAGTTTTTGGTTTAGAGCCATGTGAATAAATGGATGGACGAGTGAACGATTCGGTTTGTAGGTAAATTTAGTCGAGGCTTCTATTCTCAATTATTCATTCAAGTCGGAATAGCCCGGCTTATGCTTTTGAAGTTTACATTATAAACACGCAAATCCTTCTATACTTTTACTTCAATCCTAATTATATTACCTGAATTTGATGTTTCCATTCAATTATGCCCACTTTAAACTGCATTTGAAAATCATGTCAGCTACCACAGTGAGAGGTTTCTAGAAAACAAAACTTGGTTATGCACATTCACAGAAAAAATCTACTTTTATTAATGTTTGTGAAGACGATTATTGATGTGGCATCAAAGGTTTCAGACGGAACTACTCACGCCCCAGAAAATGTTCCCATTTTTACGGTCCATAATTTTTTACTCTATGTAGAATCGTGTGAACGTCAGTAGACAGACATAACATTTTTAGCCTTATTTTAACTTGAATTAAGGTTTGCCAAATTAAAAGTTCATAAAATTTAGTTTAAATTACTCTGTGTAATAGTCGTTTTTTTTGTTGTATATTTCGGCCAGAGCAACTAATTCAGGTAAAATTATAAAAATAAAAGCTGACATTAAAAGCTAAATGCTCTAACGCGCAGTTTTTTATTTCGCTATTACATTATTTCGTTGTCGTTGTTGTTGTTTTTGTTGTGACGAGATTAAGGGAAAACAGCTTGAAGAAATTTAATACCGAAAGATGATGCGTATACTTTTAAAAATTAAGTATAAAAGAACCCTAAATATGAGTTGGTCGTTGGTCCTGAACTGCTGGATACGAAAATATTTGGCATTTGGCAAGAGTATATGAAAATGGTTTATACGTGTGTGGAGCAAGGTAAGACGATAAGAAGTAAGTTGTAAGACTGAATATGAATCTGTTCGTTGAATCACCTCCGTTATGATAAAGAAAAGTGAATAGATGGAGGAAAGAAGAGAATGAAGGGCCACACGGAGATGCAAATGAAAAGCGACAAGCGGAGGGGGAGAAACCTGGTCCCACACTTACTCATACATCCATCCATCCATACGTACATATCTACGTAGAAATACATACACAATGCAAACGCACATACGATACACACTCATGGGGAAAAGTCCAGTAGGATTCTCTGTAAGTCTCTTCCAAAACTCACCATATAATACAGTATTTAATGCAATGCAATACTCAGTCAGATCAAATTACACGTAATAGGGATATCTTTTTCGCATGCATTGTTTCGCCTGACATTCATACCCTTTTTCCCTATTCGGATCTTTTTTGATCCTCATTATTTTGCCTTTGAGCATCTGTCTTTAAGACCATTGTCATAATATGAAAAGCGAGAACCATCCACACATACCCAATAATACACACACACGCAGAGTACGTCTAGATACTCAAAATATATACTACGTGTGTTGTGTTGTGGAGATAGATGAATAGGTGTGTGTCTGTTAATATCCCGGTGAGAGGTGTATAGAGACTCAGTCATGGAAACTGACCCGATTGATGCACCTTCAAATGAACATTCAGTTTTCAGGAGAGCTATGTATAATATATATCGTATGTATAATAATATCATTTCCACCAGATTTACTCTCCCTCTCTCTCTCTCAAGTCTAGGTTACAACATTACAATTTACTCATTTAGTCCATAGAAAATTGAAGTTGACCTGTGAGTATCTTATACCCTCTCATGTTTTGACTCTGATTCACTCGAACGTATACATGTACATAATATACAATACAATTCAATGGATTATTTACAATCTTTTATGCTTGTGTGTAATTTTAATGAGAGGAGTGAACCTCCTTTTTAGTTTCATTTCACCATACCTACTATATGATTGCTCATTCAAACAAATAAAAATTTGTTTCCTATTTCAATTTCCAATTTCCACAGCAAGGTGATAGTTACATGAGCTAGTGGCAATCCATACAATTGTCTATATATATGCAAACTCACAAAGACACAAACACACACAGGTTGTTCATGCAAACCAATTTGAGCCAAGTTTTCTATTTTTGAACTGTATTTTGAGTCTCAAATGAAAGTTGGTATTTTTTTGTATTGAAATTTCCCATCATATAATCCAGGAAATTATGGAGGACCATGTGATTTTCTATTGCATAATTGATGCTCTTGTGTTTTGCATGCGAGCATGCAACAGGCATTATAATGTATAGTGAGGACCAAGGAGTTTTAGACCTGTCAAAAAATTGCCTCTATATATACCTACATATATCGTACTTGTCTAGCACAAAGCTACTTACACACACACACATTGAGCTTGAGGAATTCTCGCTCATGTTTTTAGAGAGAAAGAAAGAAAGAAAGAAAGAAAAGGAAAGTTTGGACGCATAATGGAATATTTACTAGATAAAAGTGGTGGTGGTGGTGGAGAAGAAAGAAGACGACAAGACAAATGGAGTAATAATTCAATTGAAATTATTTTCTAGAAACAACATGTAAGGCTTAAAAGATGACATTTTTTCAGGATAATATCTCACGATAAACGGTAAATACAGATAGTTCCATTTACAGAACCCATATTATATTCTAGTTCCACTAGTGTACTTTTTCAATTAAACAGTTTATATGGGATTGCTTGAAGGGACACAAAGAAAGAGACGGAAAGAGAGAAATAGTTTTGCCTCTATTAACTACTTTGACACGTTCAACATTCTCTCTCTCTCTCTCTCTCTCTCTCTCTCTCTCTCTCTCTCTCTCTCTCTATTCCTTCACCAAGTTGTCTGAATTCTGAATAGCCCTTTATCCATTCATTAATGAATTATTCAATTCGTCGATTATCGAGATGATAATAGCAGGGGGTACAGAAGAAGGATGGTTTGGCTCTCCCGGGGTCGTTGGATACGAGTTGTTAGCCAATCATTTACATAGGGGATGGCTCTGGGGTTTCATCCTCGGTCCTCTTCACAGTGTGTGTGTGTGTGTGTGTGTGTGTGTGTGTGTATATATAAGTGTACATTCAATCCCAAAATTCAACCTACCGTCTATCCTATACTCGCATAAGCTCATAGACCCTCGACCACCACCACCACCTCACTTACCAAAAAAAGGCCAAAGCCAAAAAATCCTCGTAAATTGAAAATCTAAAAAATCTAGTGTGTGTGTGGATCATCTAAATAATATAACCATAACTATTTGTAATAATGACGACTTGAACGGAGGTCACTTGACGGGGAAACCAACCACAGCTAGTCTTGATCCAAACGTTTCTTTTGTGTGTGATCATCATCATCATCGTCATGTCGCGTTCTTTCTTCGTGGACTCTCTCATCAAACCAAAGAGTAAAAGTAGTCGAGATGAGAGTAAAAGTGGCTTCAAATCCCTTCCACTAAGACATTCTTTTTATCAACAGTCAGCAAATCATCATCATCATGGTTTCCCTAATTTCCTCAATCCGATTCCCATGTTGACGACACATTCAACATCTCCAGTGAATTCAAATAGTTCATTAAATTTAAATGATCCCATGAGAGACTCGGTGATTTCAAGTGGATTGTGTCAAAGTTCCAGTGGTTCACAACATCCCCATCAAAGTGTTGCACCGTGTTGGTATTTAGCATCCCCAACACAACACGGACATCATCATCACTCTGCCATCCCATTCTTCACGTCCTCACCATACCTTCCTCCACTGACGACGACTCCTTTCTCAGGGATGACAGGCTCACCATTCTGCACTTCCTCGCTTCTCCCATCATCCATTCCAAGTGCCTTCACCATGCACGACGTCACAAGGACACCCCATCAAAATCAAAATACTTTCTCCAAATCATCCGTACTCGTGACACCCAAAAGGGAAAGGGAAATGGAAATCGAGTCCACTACCAAACTCAAAGTAGTGAGTTCCACACCAAAAAAACTAAGGCGGAAAGAGAAAGGACGCCATGGAAAGAAATCTCGAACATTTGTAAAAAATAACAAGGACGAGGATGACCAACTGAGTGACGACTATGACAGTCTAAGCGATAGCAATCCAAATTTAAGTGAGTCAGCTAGTATTGAAGGTGGAGGTGGACGACAAAGTCAAAATGATGATGAAAGTCAAGGTAGTCATAATAGCAGTGGGAGTCCCAACAATAATACTAATAACAACAACAACAGTAGCTCAAAGAGAATGCGAACTGCTTTCACAAGTGCTCAGTTGCTGGAACTCGAAAGGGAATTCCAAATGAACATGTACTTGTCTCGACTACGACGAATTGAAATTGCTACATATCTCAATCTTAGTGAGAAACAAGTCAAAATATGGTTTCAAGTACGTCCACATTTAGTACTCGTAATATATAAATAAAAAATAATGTTCATTTTATGAAAAGTCCCGATGATAATTTTTTTTTTGGGGGGGGATTCCGTTTTGCAGAATAGACGGGTAAAGCAGAAAAGTAAGTTTATTCCTCTTCATTCCAACAAACGTTACCATCTGTACACATAGTTTTTCAATTATTCGATTTATTTTTTAAATTTGACAGTATTACATATGCAAATTTTAACAGCCTATAGCACATATTGGTATAGCATTAGTCTATAAAAAAAATATATTTACAAATGTATACTGAAAATTCAAGGCATGAGCATACAGATAAGAGTAGGTAAAACCTCGACTGTCTTTTTTGTGTTTGTTCGAATAGAAGAAACGCCGGATGTGACGACTTCTTCAACATCGACAGGTCTCTCCTCTGCATCTGACATTTATCACCGTTGTAGATGTCTTCGTACATGCTCGTCGTCAAGAAATAAAGGGAAAGAGCGTGATAGAAGTATTTCTCCGACATTGAAACCCTTTGATGATGGTCATAATCATGACTTTCCTAGTCATCATCATGGGCATGTTGAGGCATCCAAGAAAGACGATTTTGATGAAAATAGTGATACTGAATGCGATAAGGAATCCACATAAAATCATCCATCCGGTACACACAAACAAACAAGAAATCAGATAATCCCAACGTCGCTTTCTCCTTTGTGCCTCACAAGTCACGAAAGAATCTCTCTGTCTTTCTCTTTCCTTCTCTTGATTCATAATATAATCAGATGCAAATTTTAACAAATTGTTATATTTATGGTTTCCAAGTTTATCAAGCTAAGTGCTCCTACCCTAGTCGTGTAGTACTTGCTACTCAATTGCATATCCATAATATATAGAACACAGCTGTCTTCCCTTTCTCCCTCTCTCTCTCTCTCTCTCTCTTTACCTGGTGAGACCTTTGGAGCGGCCCTCCGTCTCATTCTAATTCAACATCTCATTCGTCGTTTGAAGAAGCAAA
The DNA here is from genome assembly GCA_034699125.1 of Gisinianus flammeolus. Lineage (NCBI taxonomy): Eukaryota > Metazoa > Arthropoda > Collembola > Symphypleona > Katiannidae > Gisinianus > Gisinianus flammeolus. The sequence goes on along the minus strand of JAIUND010001397.1, from coordinate 30,343 downwards.
ACTAATTTATATACGTGGTTGTTTGTTCGCAAAGCATACTAATTGCTACATGGAGGACAAGTCTTCAGAATTAATACAATCCAGGTCAATCTCATGAATGAAACTCAAGTATACGATTTAAATAGTCACTCTCAGCAAAGGAGCATCAGTAAATGGTTTAATCTAAGCGTACAAGTTAAAAGTTAAAAAATTATAGACTATATCCGTGCACACACATGTATATGTTCACAGTTGAACAAGTAGGAAATTACACAACTATACCACTATCAAAGTAATTAAGTGACCCCTCCAAATGTTATACACATTACCTACTCTATTATTATAATTTATAAAAGAAGTGTCTCGCGTACAGTGTACATGTGTATGTGTGTGTGTATGTGTGTGCCCGAAATGTAATTACAAATGAAATAAAATGCAATGTGTATGTGTGTCCAATGAATAAATCATACAAGGACTTTTTCTATGTATACGAAATCACCGTGAAGGGTCAAGTGAGTGTTGAAAAGTCAAAAGAACTCAGTTAGCTTTAAATCAAAACTGCCAAAATGAGTGAGAAAAAACGAAAAAATCTACGTTAAACATCTGTGCTTTCTATACGTAAATGTAACGGATATATATATTTACAGATACAGTGAGCATGTTACTACAGATATTACAATTAAATAGCATAGAATGAACTGAACATTTATTTTCAAAAGAGGGTTTTATTTTGTTTTATGGAAAAAATGCAAAATAATATTAATACTAAAATATACAAATTGTTGAACGTTTATCAGTTACACAGTAAATACACACGTATACACGATGTGTACATAATACTACATAATATACAATTGACGCGTAGCCAATTAACTCTAATGATTAAATTCTACATACTGTTCTTCTATCAAAATCTCTCTAATTCAGCTGCTGGTCTACACACAGTACAGAGTAAATGGAAATTCACCAAATTTGTATAGTTCAAAGTCTGGCGATTCATCAAAGTGATCGTCCCCGTCCCATAACTATTGAAAAGTCTTATTCGTATTGATATATACATACTACATACCTATGTACAAACCATGAAATCCCTGTTCCTGTCCATTTTTTCCACCTGAATGAAGATACTTATTAACAACTTGAGAGAATATTGCCTTTAAAAACTTACCTGCTGTCAAATATTATGAAAAATGAAACCTTAAAATACCGATGACTATAATATAGAAAAGCCTATAATGTGCCATATAAAGTTAACCGTTATTTCTGAATAACATGGAAAATGTGAGCTTATACTATACCCAGCAATATTTCATTCACAAAAATATCGTACAGAAAAAGTGATCAGTGATACAAATTTCAAATTACATGCATCCACCCACGTATAACATTCAGATAGATTCACGGAAACTGTCGATTAATTTAACTTTGAAATCCCTCACGTCTACAATACAGATATATACTAATACTAAATGTTTACAAATATATATACATATTTCAAATAAGTATTGAAGCAAGACAAAGTTCAAACGTAATTACGGTAACTATCACATTATTATGGGGCTCAGGACAAAGTCAAGTGTCAACATGCCTAACATTTTGATTGTAAAAGAAAAATGAATAAAAATATACGAACACAATTTTACGGTTTCAAGTCAAAGTCCTATGTTGTTTTGTACAATAGAATACTGTCGTTGTTATTCATATATAATGGCTTGATGATTCGTATAATTGGATATTGCTTTTTCATTCATACTTGGTAAAAATTTAAAACTCGTAATGAAAGTGGAATCAGAGAGAGAGATACACTTGAAGATTGAGTACACGTAAAGTTTAGCATCGATTTGTTAGCAATACAGCGAAAAACTTATTGTGAGATTTAGACAATTTTATTATATAAAGCCCCCTTTCCGAAAGTGCATATTGATATAAATAAATCGACATAAAAACCAGAATCTGGGAAATGGTGATCATGACAGCTACGTATACTCAAGATGAGCTTTAACTTTTAACAAATTACATAGTTATAATAAGTTTTTTAAGTTTCGAGCTCCGTATTTGACGTCAGAGTTGATTCTTTTAGCTTCAGCTCTGCCTAGATACTTCATAATAAATACATAAAGGCATTTCGTTTGATTATGGCATTATCCTAAAAAGCATTTTATTTTCATCTCTTCTCTAGTAAACTCGTAAATTTAATGGCCATACAAAAGTGTTTATGGATTATCAACAAAAAGCAATAGCTATAGCTATTAAGATTTATAAATCTTAATCCGTCAACTGCTTCCACTGCATACTACTGAATGCATTAGAGTACATTAACATATATTGCGGACGACAGCGAAGGTAATGAGCTACGAAAGCTAAAGTATATACTTATACACGTATAAACGGAGTATAAGATTAAGATCTAGAAAAGAAATGTAAAAATCAAGCTCCACTAAGCTGCAATCAGAAACATTTCCAAATCTATTTGCAAAGAATTCAAGAGCAAATTAAAATATGGATATTTTGTGTAATGGGGCTGATTTAGTAGGATGAAGCTGCTCCAGCTAATACATACGTAAAAGCAGCAATAAAAGTTTAATTCTCGAGTAGATTATGAATTATACGGAAATTATGTTTGTATTTATGAATGATGTAATGTATGCATAAGTGGAGGAGATGGAAGGCGGGGATGAGAGCTAATTGGTCAAGTGTAGGTAATTCTATAGATGATGAAAAGAGATTAAGTGTAATATTTTGTCCGTCTGATCTCTAATTCACATTCGATTAGCTATACAGATATATAGGGATAAACAGAGACATGGATTTTATCTCCCTTTTTCTTTTTTTTTTTGAAGATGAGCGACTTGTCGGATGAAACTTTCTGACAAGGGATGACAAGGCTTTACTTCATATATCCAAATGGGATTACTTTAATACGGTTAACTTTGTACCTTTGGAACGAATAAGATATTTGAATGCATTCGTATTACATGATGATCCAGTCATCATCATTTCATGCACAAGTTGACGTGAGTACGATAACGATATGACGACGACTTGATGTTTTTATTTTCATATTACACATTCTATACATTATACATAGATTTTGTACAGATAGTAGATAGCTATTGAATAGCTTACACAGTAGTTCCGAACTCCTAGTTCGAGTACACATGGAGGTTTCGGAAGGATTCATCTTCACACAACCCACGTACATAAAGTATGTACAGATATGTATTGAATTAAACATATTTAGTACCTACAGACAGATCTGTATATCGTGTGTGCAGTGTGCAGATACATTTCGTGCAGAGGGAAAGAGTCGACTGGCTCTTGGGTATATGTACAATAAGTACACCATACAATCCGTATAGTTGGACATGAGGAAGCCGGAGTAGTGTGGCAAAGGAGAGAGCCTACAGGTAGAGAGCAAGGGAGAGGACGACTTGAATACGAGCAAATGGATTTCATACATAATACATACATATATGAAGCTACATGAAATCACTTGGAGTAGGGTAATGATGTTCATGATAATAATGATTATGATGAATTGACATGTGATGCACGGGTCTGTCGGTACAGGACAAATTACAAGCTTGGTAAATACTGGGTCGAAAAGAATAACATGCCGTAGTTGTCGTTGCCATTGCCATCATGAGCATTTTTTTATATTATATCTATTTTTCTCCTGTACACACACACACACACACAACTACTTGTGTGTACTCTCTCTCTCTATCTCTATGTTTTGATGTGTATGTGTGTGTAGTAAAGTTTTATTCTGTCTCCATTATTGTAGTCATTGTGTTGTATACTATTTAGTTGGTGTATATATACTATTACTATATTACTATGGTGTGCACACAGTATCAAATGTGTCAGAGTCTCAACACTGTTTGACACTCGATTTGTAACCCTTTTTATTCAATTTCACTTCATGTCTCCATGTTTTCCATTCAGATTCGATTAAAGAACTCTTAACAAGAACACCCCCTTTTTTATACATTCTTTACAAGAGAATTTAGCCATGTTCGTACACGGATGTATATGTGTGCCAGTAGGTAGTACTTGTACCTACTAGGTACTACTGTCGTTTTTATGTCATTCAGAGGTATGCCCAAAACTTCACAATCCTCACACAAATAGACAAATAGACAGCCAAAGGAACTCTTCAGCCTGTCACTACATTTTCCAACATTCATTCACACTCACCAAGTACTATTTTACTCAAAATGTTCGGCGTCCTTTCAAGTTTTTTCAAGTATTATAAACATTGCACCAAAATATATCTACGATATCCAGAGTCTCTCTCTCTCTCTGTCTCGCTCCATTCACATTCTCTCATGCACTGTGTGGTGTATGAAAGACCAATATGTGTCAACGAAGATCAATCAAACCTAGCCACTTAAATCCCTCAAGGATTTTGAATTATTATTGTTCCTTGCGCACTCATTCTCTCTGGTAGTTTTCAAAATCTGCACTGATTTTAATGATTTAACTGAGTGCTCTCTTCAGAGACTTACAAGTGTGTGTGTGTGTGTGTGAAATTTGGTGACAGGAAACCCGCCACCAAATTTCTCTATTTCTTTCTGAATGAACGACACGCGACATTCGAATTCAATCCATGCTTATCTTCATCCTCAATTCCCCTGTCAGTATTTATAGCGAGCCACTTTGGAATTCTTTTTTTTTACTACCACACATTTTTATGTATTTCACTTTACATCAACTCAAACCGATAGCTTTTAATATATCATCCCCTCTCTCTCTCTCTCTCTCTCTCTCTCTCTCTCTCTCTCTCTCTCTCTCTCTCTATTTGGACCAAACTTTGCCCAAAAGTTGGAAACTCCAAACAAATTCCATGTCTGTCAAAAATGTCTATCAGTCCACTTGAACATGTGCAGCATACAACTACAGCAAAATCCTTGCCATTTTATTTTAACCTTTATCGTATTTTCACCCATTCATATAATATATATAAGTAATGATTATTCATAGCATGCATTACATTCATTTCCTCTTTTACCCAAGAATTGAACTTGTACTCAATTATAATCAGGTCCTATATGTATTTACCATTAAAATTTCTGTTTTTTTTCTACCAGGAATCAGAATACTTTTGTGATACATATATACAACAATCTTTTTGCAAAAGATCACCATTTTTTGTTCAGAATTTTGTTTTTTACCGTACTAAATATCTGACTAAAATGAGGAAAACGTGCCCTTAGCTGCATCATTACAAATGCATGCACGCATGGTGAAAGTGGAAAGAAACACAAGTGAAAAATATCATGGGAAAGTTAGGAGAATTTAATGAGGGCAAATAATATTCAATGCCTAACGCAGTTGCAACATTGTAATTATAGGAGACCTTTCTAGTGTGCTTGTTCTGAAAAAGTGTTCTGCCGCCGGGAAAATGGAATAAAGTTAACCGTTGAGTCTGAGAACGGTGGAAGGCTTTTGCTTGTTTGATTTTGATTCAACTCTGTAGTGAAAATGACACACATTGAAACAGTAGTGCTCTCTTCAAATTGTGAGTTACCACCAGCTCTGGCACTACATTGTATATATATACTTATAATATTTGACATTTTCCTGTAGTACTTCATGCATATCACATCATGCCCATGTAAAAGTGTCTACGTGTCTCTATGCTTATGTACCCTATTTTATATGTCAGTAAAAGCCTCCTTGGAACAAAAAGTGAAGATGAATATGGAATATATATCGTATATGTACATATAAAAAAAAGATTGGGAAAAATCGGAAGCACATTTTATCAAGTTGTGCACAATAATTACAATGGTGATATTTTGAGTAAAAGTTTCAATGAAGCCCTATAATCAAGAGACTGGTGCCGAAAGAGTAATTTTTTATACATTGCTCTGATTATGATTATGTTGTTACATGTGAATTAGCGTAGGGACACAGGATGAGTGTAGACTAAGTGAGAGCGAGTGAGAGAGAAACAGATAGAGAGAGGGAGAGAGGGAGGGAAAGATAAAGAATGGCGTGGGTGAAAGGGGTAAATATTAGATATTGGAAGACTAATAATACACTTAATGTAATGTAATGAGTGTTGTGATAAAGCCATGTTAGATCTTTTCTATTTATTTTCACTCCCATTCAGAGAGTCTCTACTTTGCATTTGAGAGAGAGAGAGAGAGAGAGAGAGGGAGAGAGCGGATACTCTTTGTCCAAAATGTCAAATACAAGTCTCCTCATCCTCATGAGCATGAGGAAGTGAAAAGGACCAAATGACACACCTCCTCAGAACTATTCGGCTACTTTGTAATGAGATCACAATCACTTCATTTTTCTCAGATACGACTCACTCACCATGTGTTCCCTTCCCTCTCTCTCTCTCCCTTTCGTCTTTTCATCACATTATGGCAAGCCTCATCCATCTCTTTAATCCTATAAATTCAAACCCGAAGAAAGAAAATCTTTCCATAAGAACTGTCCATTGTAATTTTAATTCATCACAGTCTCCCAATAAAATATTCATAATTTAAAAATAAATACTCTTTTTAAAACTTGTTTTTTCTCATCCGTGATTATTTCTCATCATATTTTATGTATCGGAGTTCTTATTTAATTCCCAATTCCCATCATATACTAAATCGTCAAAGCCATAAGCGTTCGAACAAAATGTATGAGACAAAATGTGCACTAAATGCCAAATGTGAGAATATAAAAAGTATACTTGAAGATTCAGGGGATGAATCTTCTATAATACTAAATTTTCATCTGATTTTTTAAGTAAATGATGCATTAACAGTCTGGTCCATTTGGACATTTTCAACTCATTCAGTCACACAAATATTCCGAGCTTTTTGTCTAACTGGGGACGTCTTGCATCCTTGTAATAAAATTAAAATCGTATTAAAGTAATGAATTGGTAGATTTTATTCTCCATTTAAAAAAAACTAAACTTGAAATTGTATATTTTCTTGTTCGAAAAAAACCGTGAGGTCAGGTCAAAGGAGGAGAGCCAGCAGATATGAGATCATATGGCTCCAAAACTGGTCGTCAATGCATGACTGAAACACTCTGAAAAGATATGGTGTGGATGGAGACTATGTTTAATGAACCGCCCAAAGGCAGATAAAACTACATGACGAGGGAGTTGGATAAATGTATTTAGTTGATCTTCAATCTAATTACCTTTGAGAATATGTGAAGGAAGATGGAATAGGTCTCATAAGACAAATAAAAGACAGAGAGAGAGAGAGAAAGAGTGAGAGAGAGAAATGAACAAATTATCCTACGACGGAAAGGTATAAATTGGAGAGCTCCTCTGACCTTTCTACAACAAGATTTTTTGAGGGTATGTATAAAGAAATGGGGAAAATCCGTATCCTGCTGTGGTGTTGATAGAGCACCCAAGCCACACGCTCTCGCTTCAACTATTATGAACGAAAAAATGAATTTCAACTTACCAAATGACTAATGAATTTTACCACTCACCACGAACGAAAATATGATCCAATAATAAAATCTGAGGCAGAGGAAAATGTATACAAGAAAAACGAATGCTTAATTCCGTTATTTTTTTCTTCTCCATCGTTTTTTAAGTTTCAATTTTTTTTTTTTTGAAGATTCCAAATTCAACCTTAAGAACAGGAAAATAATTTCGTTTCCTGCATATACATAATAATACGTATATATATCTGACAGTGCGAGAGACAGAGAAGCGAATTTGAATTCGGACTTGTCTTTGAATTTAAATTTTAATTCAATTCCGTTTTTTTTTCATATGTAATCAATATCTACCTCTGTCATATTTACTTTGATTTATGGACTAAATGATTCATGACCAAGTTGTTTGTTTTTTGTATATGTTTGTGTCTGTATAACTTGGAAATCTTTTGCGTTGAAGTTAAAATGTAGGACAATGTAATTAAATACTGCTACGGAGATTGTCATTATCAAAGCTTCAAGGCATCAAAGTTGTTGAAATCTGTCATTCGGTCATTATTTATGTCCTTTAAAGGGTTTAATAATGTATGATTGCATTTTTTAGATTGAAAAAGCGTTTTTGAGTACAAAGTGTATGCTGGTGGAAATGAAGTTTAATGCCTTTAGGATTGTGGATTTATTTATTAAAAATTTAAATAAAACTGTATTACATTTTGTATATTTCTTCTCTCGTCGTGAGGACTTTTATCAATTTATCATTACGATAAAAAATAAATGGGTTTACTTTTTCAAAGTCTATAAAGTTGGGAACGTTTTTTTGTGACTATGGGAATATGCATAATTTGGAATTCAAATTAATCAGAATTAATCGACTGTGTATAGGGTGTATAGTGTGTACATACACGATGGTATTTGAGAAGGGCAGACAAATTATACTTCAGTGACGAGAAAACAAATGACTGACTCATTTGAACCACAATGTGTTGAATAAAAGGGCATGATTAAAAATGTTGAAAAGGAGTTAATGCGTCAGAGTACTTATATGCTCACATGGAGAAAATGAATGTTACAGTTTAGTTTCTCTAATGACCTACCGATAGAGAAAGATGAACACAAAGCAAACCAAAGTATAGGAATAGTCAAAGATAAAATACAGGACAAAATAATATAAGATCAATGAAAAGCGGCTGCAAGAGGTTTTTCTGTGGTGAGAGAGCTGAGTAAAAAGAATTAACCATGTGTATATAGTTGAAATGGGAGAACTCGACCAAATAACCAGTCAGCATATATTGACAGTGTGTGTATATTTATATTGTGTACAATGCACATCAAGCATATTGATGTTTACCAAAGTCATTGGCAATGAAATTACTTGTAAAACGATCAATGAGAACACGCGACCGAAAACTGTATTGACAGAGGATTTGAATGAGTGTATATTTGGTGTGGTATATCTATACAGATTGTTTACACGTTTTGTCTCCTCCAGATTGCAAACAAATCATTCTGATGAGCTTTTATTTCAGTCGTACACAAAATCATCATTATCATCCCAAAAATATATTTTTGTTGTTGTTTGTCATTCAAAAACACACCAACAGACAGACGGACACAACACACCACTGTTTCAACGAAATTCGAATATGAAAGTCCATCTCGGATTTTCATCAACAACTCACAAAACGCAGTCAAATTTCCATGAACGTTCAACTAACTATATCGTCTATATATACCTGCTCTATAATATTTTATGCTCTCCTGCGCTCCACGGACTTTTTCTCCCACCAGTACGAATAAGGTGTGGGTTACCTTTTTTGTAGGTACATACACCTTTTGTCCGTGTGTACTTGTGTACACACATACGGTATTTCAAGGTAAAGAGAGAAAATTTCTCCTCGTCCCTGTTTTGTCGCCTTTTTCCAATTCCCATCCGTGACAAATTAGTTTATATTTATACCAAGTCCATGGAAGAAAATAACGCTGTTGATTTTAAATTATGTTTCCCTGTACTTACAAGCGTAAATATATATATGCTCATGAAATCCTAACTGAACGTGAAACCCTTTAAATGCTCCGACTTTAATTTGTTTACGCAATCTCTGACTGAAACTCATATTGTCAGTCGAACTAAGACAATTTATAAACAGTCGTTATGGATTATTTTGTTGCATTTGTAGACATTGAACATTCGATTGGGATTAGCCTTCTCATCTGTCTGAATATTATTGAACTGTATAATCGTTTAAAAATTGTTTAACAAGCCATTTAAATGAAGAGTCATCACCTACTGTCATTAACACTGAAATCTTTGGAGTCATTTGATCAAAGGGAAATTGTGCGCTTAATCTGTAATGTAGAACTATTCACTATTCATAGGATAATAAAGAAATGTGGAATGAATGGCAACGTTAGTTGTAGGCATTTGTCTTGTAGTGTATATACTATATACTTATACAAAACGAAACGATGGGTTTTGATACTGTAAAAAAACTGTGCTTGAAATGCGTGGATAAATAGTTGTAAAATGAAATGAAAACTATATGAGCTCTCACATATGGATAATGTCCGCGTGTAAGTAAAAAGTTAATAAAGGAAATGGATATAGAAAAATAACATATGGAGAGAGAGAATTTACAGGAATAGAATGCGAATACATCAATTTTCCACTCGTCCGAATTCACGATTGATTGAAATTGGAACATAAACGACGACTTGGAATGTCTAAATGTCTATACATATATTGTAGTACTTAGGAGTGAGTGTGTGACGACGGACGACTGTTTCTCTGTAAATGCATGTCGAGAGAGAGAGAGAGAGAGAAGATAGAAATCCTATTTTATGCCAAGTTGGATTTTGTGAATGTTTTGACGTTCGCAATGGGACTCGGTTGTCATTGGAAGGGTGCCCCCTTCTCCCTTCAACAGACATCCCATGATTAATGATCGTCTTCATGTGTGACTCCCATCATTTACGTACTAATCCTTCATTCAGTCGACTTGACTTGGTCATATTACAACTCATTGAAAACTATTGCCCAATCACCACTCATCCTCTGCATTTCTTTTTCATTTTGCTTTACTCCACTTTACGTTTACGTTGTACATCCCATCATCATCATGATGACTTGAGTTTGCATCTCTCTCTCTCTCTCTCCTTTTCTCTGTCTATCCCTCTCACTTTTCAACCTACAACATCTATTGTCGTCATACTCATGCTTATCCATCTACTTTTAACTCGTATTATTCTTTACAAGTGTACCGTGTGCGTGTGTTTATAGCGTTTCATTGCAAATGCATCACTCCATTGTGTCAGATTATACATGCATAAATCTGCCCGAAGAAAGTCATTCAATTCAATTCCATACCCGTTTGAACTCCGTACTGAACCAGGTTGCAGGAGACTCTCGCTCAAAAAATAAAATACACCAACAGCAACAACAACTATAACAACAATTCATCACCAAGTCATCAAGGCTCATTAATTTGAACTTAAGTCATCCATTTCATGGTAACGCGTCTTTTATTTCATATTACATTTTCCTTTCCATGAAATTTTCTCAGTGATGTATACAAACAAACAAACGCCTTACCCCGTGTAAGGCTTTTGATTTGTGAATGCTCGCTCCTTGCATTTCTTGGACGCTCTATATCAAAATTTCAAGTTCAAACAATTACTCGCTTGTTATTTTCTTCAAGGCGAAACCTTAAATTTCGCCTTAAACCTTAATTAAATCCAATTAATTTCTAGTTTGATTTTACTTTTTACTTTATGAAACCATTGTCTGTGTGTGTATCTTTCTATAATTTCAAATCATTTTCAATAATATTTGTAAAACAAAAAAAAACGCGTGGGAAGCGTCTACATGTAGAAGTAGACGAGTCAGCTGAAAAGATTTCACGGGGTCACGCGAGATACTGAGACGACAGATATCCCACTCCTCACCATTAATCAAATGTCAATACTACACACAAATTTAATTGCACACACGCATAAAATGCTGGAGAGAAAAAGGAATGAGCTTTTTTGCCACGTGTCTTATTAAAAATAGGTAGCAGAAAAAGAGCGTGAACAGCTCAAATCATTGTATGCCTATATTAATTGATATGAATCTCTCACACATGAACATTTTATCATGTGAATGAATGAATTTCATCATCACATTTCCCATATGTTGATGATGACAATTAACTAATTAAAATCATCAAATTTCCAGAATTGAACATGCAGAATCACGGAGCCAATGGGGATGACATAATAATAATATACGATATTTAAACTTCAATTTGACTTCATTTTCTCAGTGACATTTTACTGCCCAAATATATATACTTTCACCTGGCAACCTACATCTACTATCATTTACCCATTTTTTCAACGATCCATAGGGAGAAAACCTGTACATACAATCTTACGCGACATGTGTATCACCTATATATATATATTCTATAAACAAATATGTATAGATTTGGTGTAGGTGTGTGTAAAAGGACAACTCTTTCTCCTTTTTGATACTCGTCTCGCATCGATCCAAATTACTTCATGCCTTGTACATGCCGACTTCCTAGTTCCTCATCAAAATCAAACATGGTTGCAGTCGTCCAAGTATAGGAAATCTAATAAAGCGGTTGACGAAAATCTTCCATGTAGGTTCCTCACAAGTGTGTGTTTAGGTTTACCCTCAATTCTCTCCTAGTTGATGAGATTTCAGTAGTAAGTCCCGTAAAAATGTGTACATATCTGTATAACAAGGCGTACGCATTCAGAAACGTTGAATAAAACGATGAAATACAGATATAAACCATGACTATATAAATATACGTGTACTGGAGCTATTTGTGTGCAATCATAACAGTATAGAATTCGTATAAGTACAGAATAAATTGAATATAAAACTCCACACACACACACACACACACACACACACACATTAATTTCATTTGTAAGTTATTATTACGTAAATGTATATAGAAAAAGATTGTACAGTACACTACACAAACATGAGATAGATATATATTGATAATTAATCCAGGGGAGATTCGAGTCCTGGCGTGGCGCGCACTTACATGGTGAGACCAAAATGCGTAGCGAATTGCAAAAATTCGCGTATATAGTGCCAACAGATGTTTTTATTGGAATGAGAAAAATGAGGTTGTGGATTGTTCGGAAACTCATTACTTGGTTCAAATATCATATGTACACACATGGAATTGATTTGCGAGTATAGCAATACATAGTTTTATACATAGATACTATTTATGTGCGTAGATGAGCTTTCTTTCCCGTTGTCGATGGTAAAATCAAAGGTGGGGAGGCAAAAAGGGAAACGTTTTAGTATATATATTTAGGTATACAAAGAAAGAAAGAGAGAGTGAGATTTTGTGTTTTTGTTGACGCTCAGAGCTTTAAATCAAGACACTGTATATACGCTACTTTTCAAACGATATCTTTTGCTCTAATTTTTTAAGGATGCGTGACGAAGCTTTTAATGCCCTTCTCAGTCATGAATACAAACTTACCTACTATACTTATATACCAGCAGCCAGTTTCACACATTTAGTCTACAAGCGGTTCGAGACTTTTAACTGTTAAAAAATTGAAGTACCTACCATCATTGGTGTGTATACTTACTACAACGGATTATTGAAACGATTTAGAGTTTAAAGTTTTTGCCTACATATTTTCAACCAAATTTTTCTATTCATAATGATTTGACCGAAAATGAAAATTGAATATTATAGAATTACCACATTGGACTACAATTTTAGTAACAAGAATTCCTTTGATTAAGGCTTTCGCTCGTGGTTTTCATTCGTTATTTAATTAATTGTCAAGCGTATTTTTGATTTGTTCCAATTATGTGATTGAGAGTAAAAAACAATTGTTATTTGTGTAAAAAAGGGATGAATAATTTATAGGTATATGAGATGAGTGTGGAAAATCGTGGAAAGGTCTCATCTCAATGTGTGTGTAAGAGTAAAAGGGATTTTAGTATAGAAAAGAAAAACATGTGACGCTTTCTGGACTGTGATCCCGACCAGTATTATAATGAACATAGTTGTAGGTACAAACTAAAGTATACATTGGAATATCACTGGAGGTACATTTGCATTATGAATACATGTAGTTAGTAGTTAGTACATGGCTCATATTATTATTTATACATGGATGTATGTACAAACTCACTCACAACTCAGCAGCAATGTGGGTATTGATGTATGACTTATGTATAGACAGCAGCATTCATGCCTACAACCAGAAAATGTGAAAAATTGAATTTGTATATGACCATATAGTGTTTTTCCCTTTCTCCAATTTGTTTCTATCCTTTCATTTCTGTATGATTTCATGGAATTGACTCATTTGATTTATGAAGCCATAAAAGGAATGATTTTATTGATTTTTAATGTTCTCATTACACGCTTGTTTTTGTCGCATCAGGAAAGGATCAGAAAGAGAAGAAGACGAAAGAAAAAAAAGCCAGAGGAAATAGCCAAAATGCTCTCTCTCTCTCTCTCTCTGCCGTCTCTCCTACTTCCCCGTACTTCACTGGAGTCTATAGACTGGAAAAGTTCTATATATGTACACACGAGGATTTGTAAACGGGAATCCGGAGAATATGAAAGCCCACTCACACACACACACAGACACACATATATATTCTCATATATAGTTCATACAGACAGCTCGCATATGCTTTATAACATTCTATATGTATGTACCGTGAAGACAATTGATGTGCAACAGCTTCATGGATGTGATCTTGAATGCATCAGTACAGTAGTTTGGCAGCTACCATAAGGCACAGTGAGACTTCCCAATAGTCCAACCAATCCACCATTCGACCACTTGAGAGCCTCAATGAACTTGTCTTCCTCTCTTTTTCCCATCTCATCTCTTCTGCTACTGCTGCTGCTGCTGCTTCTACATACATGTACATACATATACTGCTGGTTACATGTGAAGCACATTTGCAATCTCTCATTCTCTCACTCACTTAACTCCAACTCCAGGCTCATTTTGTCTACCACCAATCAGAGAACGATTTTCAATTTCCACCATCAGCAATAGCAATATTATGGAGATTACTCATTAGGCTTTCATTACAATTAAACACACTTTATTACATTACCGACTTTGTACATTTCCTTCACTTTACAGGCTGCCATCCGCCATCCTCTCTCTCTCTCTCACTCTCTCTCTCCCCTCTCTTCATCTATTTCAAATCGTCAAATCGTTGTCCTCAATTCATACCATGTAAATGCATACATGGGAATCGTATCTACATATATGGCTTTTTTTTACCATTGTCATCTTCCATTTTTTAAATATTTCTCATCCAATAAAGAAGACTTTGAAGGGGCGATCCACTTTTTTTATTGCGAATAAGGATGCGTAGTCGTAGAAACGCACAGATTAAATTTACATTTGTTGACTACAACTATGGATTCTTGATGACGATGGATGAATAAGAAACGTACTATCTGTTCAAGTCTTCAAGTAGATTACGATTGGTAGACAAGAAAATTATTTCACTTAAATTTGTAGTATTTTGTACATTTACTTGGTACATGAAATGTGTAATCTGAAAATTTTCCACATGATGTAAAAAATTTAATTGTTTTATGCATAAATAACTATATTTGTAGTAGCCAACTTGTTTACTTGCTCCAAAACAAATATCTGTAAAAATAAACTCTCAGTACATGTACCATGTACCTATATGAATGTACATTTGTACTTTGTACATGCTCAAACGTTGTGATGTTAAATTGTCCAGGAAACAGACATTTAAATGAAAACGAGTATGTTTTGCCTTCAATTTGGTATCGATCAATATTGATGGCAGTACACACAAGTTGTCTCAATAATGGATCCTAAATGAAATGAATCTATTACTTTCAATCTTCAAATAAAGTATACGGAAGTATCTTATCGTTAGTTGCACTGGGACAGTCCGTCGGTTTTCGAGCAACAGGAACGGATGAGCTGAGAACAGTTTTAAATATTCTCCGAATTCACTGAAAACGATTTTTGGAAAACATTCCGACGATAAAGTTTTGTTCGCAAAAACATGATAATGATAAATACCGATTTGATCTCACATGATTCCAGTTATATAAATCAAGTATTTCCTGATAAAATAAAGTACACACGTCAGTACATTATTCGTACGTTTTTATAGTTAATATATTGTATTTATCCACATTCAAATGTCCGCTCAGTAAAGTACATTTATTTTACGAGTATATTTTCATTTGTATAGGTACGAAAAAACAACATGTTTAGTGTGTGTGTGTAATAATTAATAGAATTATTGTAATCATTTACTATGTTTTGTACAGGTACACAAGAGATGTATTTCTTGTCTATATCTATATAATATACACACATGCATCATCATGCTTACACTATCCATAGTGCATATCGTAGGTGTGTGCGTAGGCTTACCGAATGATAGAATTTTTCTCACCTTTCAACTCTCTCCACTATATAGATTATACGGAATTCCAAGAGTCGTCTCTTTTGGGGGGGAATAAAATCAATAAATAAAAGGAAATGTATGTGTGCATCGTTGCTGTCTCTCTCAATTCACTCCCTGGACGCGAATACATTCTATTATTTCTTATTTCTATTCCGAGTTGAGAAATTCTACGCATAATTCTGCTTATTTTTTTCGAAAATACTTGTGGATGCAGATTTTGTTTACAAAATATATCCCTCCGATTCTATTTGAACACTTGTTTCAAGAATATCCTATTCATTTATTCCATTTTGAACCCTTTATATTTAATTTATATTTAAATAATTTAACATTTTCTTCTAAAAAAAAACATACTTGATGAATTCCTCATTTACTAACGATAAGATACATGATGTATAGGTACTCCAAGTTTGCGTGTACGCATTTCACATTGCGAGTTTTTAGTCAATGCTATACAATTTCTATGTCATGATTATTTACATACGACAAACAGAAGGAATGAGAGTAACTTTTTCCAATTAAAATACATTCATGGGGAAAAGACTCACATTTCATTTCCAACGGCTTGTATTCAGAATCATTCAGATGTATACCGATAATATAAATATTTGCATGCAGAGAGAAATTTCCTCGGATTAATACACATTCAATAATATAGTCAATTCAATAATGTTTTTACTATGTACATTGTACATATGTAGTATGTACTACATACATATAATCTCTTATAAATTCACCCTGAGAGTGAGAAGATAAATTACAATATACAATATGTACGGCATCCGTGCAAATTTACTAATTTCATATCCTTATTTGTTTAGTATGTAATATTAATATTTGTCTAATATTGTTAGTTTTAATTTTAATTTATTACATTAAAGTTTAAGACAAAAGTTGATTTGGTCATATATTTAAATTCAACTTACAAGTATTGTATAAGTACATAGTACAAGGTTACCTTTAACCGTTTGTACTTAATTTGCCAGCAATACCTTTTACCTTTTACCTTTTACATTTACATTTACACGGCTCGATTACATATACGTGATTCATTCATCAGATAGGATCGCTTTTGTACAATGCTCGGGGAATGAGGAGGAGGAGGAGCATATATTGTAATCTCTCTCTTGCAAAATAAATGGTAGCATATATAGTCGATCTTATTTCCATTGTTTAAGTACTCGGTGCTGGAGTTTTATAACATTTTGAACTTGCATATACTCAAGAAATTGGGGACTGCTACCAGGATATTTAGCTGTGGAATGTGCTAGGGTAGACACATTGTAGTGGGTTTCAAAACCAGAACTCCAGAAGGTAAAATGCGAATTCTAATTTCCAACAAGATTTGTGAAAACGATAGTATATAGAGCTCTAAGCTGAGACACTCGACAACTCTTCCCGAACGAGAGGATGAAAGTTTGTTGATTTCATGGTAAACCGTAACCATAAAATCCGTGGTTAGTGACCAAATAAGAGTTGTAGGGTTTTTGAGAGATTTTGAGGTACGTACAGGGAGAGTTGAAACGAAATACAGTGACTTTGTACATATATAGCTTGGATGGTTTGATGGTTTTATGATGCTTTCGGTCCTCCCGTGATGTGTTCTGCCCCCTTGGGGTATTCCGCAACAAAATAAACACATTATCTATTTATTTGCTTTTAGTATATGTAAATAGAGATAGAGATGCCATAGAATATTATTTTTTTCCTGAGAAAGAAAGTTGAGCTCCCTTTCTTTGTACACATAAAAAAATCCCCCTTGCCGTTTGTACAATTCCTCATTTTTGGGGTAATGGCCATCAGATTTTAATCAGAACGACTTTGTAGTTAAAAGGTAAACATATGTAGACGCATGCATGCATATCGTATATTTATTATATGGTAGGAACCCAAAAATATCTGTTGTTGTTGTTGTACGTAATACATTTCGAGGTAACTGTGATGAAGAATATTCAAACATTCCAGATAAAATCTCATAACTAATAGCTAAAAAGTTGAATCATTTGTTCCCGGAAAAGTAGTCCGTATAAATATGATGAACATTGTGCACGTCATATGTCTTGAGTAAATTCTCGGCACAACATTAATTTCCAATATGTACTTGAATGCCCCAGAGTCAGATGATTTCCCGAATTCATAATCCATCAAAACATGTACAATTTTAATACTGCGTATACAATAACAGTTCAAAGATATATTTACAAGCAGAAAGTCTTAAAACTATTTTATAATTAAGAACGTATTAAAACATCTCGGAAACATGTAGGGAAGTATTCAAGAAGTTGTGCGTTGGAGGATTCTACTGATTCAATTGAGAAAAAGTGAAAAAGCCATAAGCCATAGCATTATATATAGGGACAGTATTTACAATGTCAATCATGCTTTTTAGCATGGTAAATTAAGTCTGAGCGTTTTTCAGAACAACTTTACTTTTTCTCCAGAATTTGAGGGTTAGACACACTTGACATGAAAGTTGGTTTGAAGGACAAATCCTCGAGTAGGTATATCATTATTTTTCATGTAGGTATAAATTATACTATGGGTATAGATAGACTTCATAGACGTAAATCGATTTGAAAAAGCTCCTTCCGTGCAACATACAAGCACATTTGAATATATATATATATATATATATCATATATAATATATATGTGTGTAGACCTGTAGACTGTGCATGTAATGATGTAATGTGTATACGATATATGCATGCAGTCGGAACTCGGCAAAGATTCTCATGCAAATGCAGATAGATACAGCTATTATTTCCGTTTCTTATTGTGAACAAGTAATAAATTACCTTGTTACGTTTTAGTCTATGGCCATTTTCTACTGAAAATAATTTGTATTCGTTTCCTCAATTCTCAATCCCTTTCCCCGCAATATATATCCCCCAAGTAACTAAGCTACACACAATTTAGTGAGCCCAGTCAGGAACAAAGATAAAAATCGTTCTGTAAATTGCTACGACTTATGTACTTACTTACATCTAGATTACTTTCTTTTTTTTACCTTAATGTACCAAACCAAACCAAAATATATACCTGTTTCACATCGCTTTTCTTTTACTCATTTCCCTGGAAATATTTCTGCGTTGTTGTTGTTGTTGCGGAAGTACTCGCTATACTTTATAGTTTAGCATAAATAATCTTACATAATACACATAAATATAGGTAAATAGCTATACGATATATATATATATTTCTCTGAATATATATTCATATGGTCATGTATGTACGTTCATGCATTGTTAAATGAACCATATATTTCCTTATATGATCACAATTATTGTATGAAATCCAACTTATGTAAATGTATAATATATTATATCAACATATGTCTATGGTTTTGTACAAAAAATATATAATAATAATAATAATATTGAGAGGACTAACTATAAACCTTTGTAAATGCAAAAACATACCAGCAACCGCCATAAATTTGGGTTGAATCATCTGAATTACAAAGAGTAAAAGGGGATTTCCAAACACGCTTCTACGAAACGGTGAGACTTGGTTAGGTACATTTATAACAGTATCCACACAATTCCAATTCCAATTTCATTACATAGGTATTCCACAACACGGTGGTAATTGGAATAGAAACTCGAGCGTACCAAGTGTGAAATAAATAGAAGAATAAACTTTATCTGTCAGTTTTATACGTGCATATACAATATACCTGGACGTTTACTTTGTGTCAAACAAAGTAAAACGTCTGATTATTGTGAGCACACGAGTACGCCTTGCCTTGAAGTAGCAAGGTCTTTTCAATGTACTTATGTACAGTGTACATGTACACTCTTAAATTTACTAGTTGTGTGTGTGTGTGTGTGTGCCCATAAGCAGTCGTCATAATCAAAAGACAAATTATCAATTAAGCCAAGCAAGGGCCAACTGCTTATTGTTAGTGTGTACAAGTTGTAATATAATTTAACAAACGTTCCCCTTGTTAGAAACATACTTATATAATATGGATTAGAATTGTGAAAATTGACCAATTCTGTATGTACGTACATATAGAATGTAAATTTGTATGAATCATACAGTAGGATAACGAATTAATATTTAAAGAGTGTACACTTGATTGAGGCCATAATAATAATAATAATAAATGGGATTTTCATTAGATGCTACAACATATTATTTGCTGAAAACTTACAACTATAATGATTTGGAATGAATTTGGAAGAGGAGTCGTCCTGTCATTTGGCTTGTTGATAGTTCCGCGTCGTGGCAATACATAAACAGCAAGCCCCAAAAAGAACAAAAATTGAAATGAGACCATAGACAATGTACAGATGACTAATCGAGAATACATACAATTGTTCGGAACAGAAAACATTGGGGGCTTGTAAAGATGGGACGAATGGGGGTCCATGTGGTCCATAAGTTGACAATCCATAAATCCACGAATTTCCCAGAGCAAACCAAAAGATAAGGAATCCGAGGAGAAACCATTGCATCGCTCTCAAAGTATTTGATCCCAAGAGAATATCTTCTTCGAAGAACGACGAGTCGCAGTGATCATACTTCCTCGATTGAATCTGTGTATAGATAGAGAGATTGGATTGATAATAGATACACATAATTCCATGCATTATATTATATGTAGTATACGATGAAAACCAATTGCGTAACTTTTATTCGTAAAGAAAGGCAGAGAGACAGCGACAGAAAGTTAAAGAGGAAAAGGAACGAAATCCTATACAATATAGAAATAAAAAAGTAACAATAGAAAACCATGTCTGTGCGAGTCTGTGGGTACATATATAAGGTATATACTGGGCTGGGGAATGGGAACTAAATTCAAAATTATCAGATAGAGATCTCCTCTTTCGCTCCTTAGATTGGTTCTCTAGTTGTTTCTTCAGCAAAAAAGATTGACACTTTGAAACGTAGACGACATTGCATGGGATCGAAAGTAATGTGAAAAAACATCCTATTAATGCCCACAAAGCTCATGACTACAGCCGTGGGTGATGTAAGCTCCTTGGGAATCTTCTCTCCCGTGTGTTCGAGGTTCGAGTAAAGCAGGACAGGAAGGAAATGAGCCAACACCTGTGCATGCTTGCGCTACCAGACTTCTAGCCATCTCATCTCCTCATTTTCATCCTAAATGCACACATTTTTAGAGACGGAACTTGTACGATCTGTAAAGCCATGTCGTGTTCGCTCTTTCCTTTCTCTTTCTCTCTCTTCTTGACTTTTATTTCCACACCTTGAGTTTTGTAGAGGTGTTTGGTGTTAAGGAGAGACAGGACAGATATTGTACATAGAGATGAGTGCGAATGTAAGAGAGATGTAAAGCTTAGTCATGAAATCTTGAACATCCTTCTACATACCACAAAACTGGTCTTGACTTAAAATCTTTCCTTTCCTTTCTCCTGTCTTCTACCTACTCATGGGGGAGATAAAAAAATCAATATCTTAAGTAGTTACTATACGCGCTCAATCAGTCAGTCACAAATCCCATGGATTCTCGTCACAGTCTCTCTCTCTCTTCCTCCGTTCCAATTTCTATATAGTTTCTGTTACAGTCAGAGTTTTTTTCTACTCCCTTTCTACTTCCTTTCATTCTAATCTTAAGTGACAATTGAAAATGAGAGCTGTTTTCTTTCGTACTGATAGGGAGCAACTAAAACATTGTGGTGAATATGTACAGAATATGTAAAAATTCCAAACAAGCAACATCTCCAGAAAATTGTTCTACCGTGTGTAATTATTTTTATCAGAAAGTTCCCAAAATTCCGTCAAATATGTATTCAAGTGTGACAAACATGAAGAAAGTGTCCAATTTAAAATCCGACGACTCTTTGGCCACTTTTTGACACATTTAGATCAAAATTTGGATTCACTTCTGAATTCAAAATTTCTGAAGGCGGAGTCAAATCAATTTTCTCAAATCTCGACCAATGCGTTTCATGGCCAGATATGTAAGGAAGCTCAACATGATTGGCTGAAAAGGATTTTCCTTGAATTGGCTTCTTTAAAAGTCAAAGGCCCTGTGCGCAGAATTTTCTTTCTGATCTGGATTCCGGACAAAGCGGGGAACAGCTAACAACTAAATTTGATTGCCTAATTATTTGAAAATTGTGCCCTGCAAAGGCTCAACCCAATATCTGTGGCAACAGTTTTGAGAGTCGTTGATAAAATGAGGGGATCAAAGTCCTGCGAGCTACATCTCCGAAGATGGACTTCTGCCTTCTAAGAAGGCCCTTCTTCACTACTGACCTGATGTCACTACGTATGCGCATATTATCTGGCGAGCGATCTACATCTCCGAAGACGGGCTTCTGTCCCCTTCACTTTTGCACCAGATTTGCCTATGCGCAGCTCAACAATATTCTCAAAATTTGTACAAAAATTATATCCAATGTTATAGTCATTTAGTCGTGTACATGGGGGGACACTCGTCGTATATACGGATGGTATCATTGTTAGACCAAACTTCATTATAACACGTTAATAAAGAATTGAATTGAATACAAACAAATCTGAGATTGACAAGTTTCATTGTATTTCTGGACTATGTTTCTTGAAAATAGAACTCACGCACACGCATTTGTTCCACCTACTTGTGGAACTGTTATTTTAACTGGAAATTATTATGGATTATTCCTCATATATACTCAGAGCTTTCATTTGAGCCTGATAAAGTTAAGATCCACGATCCCCGGGTTTTGTGTAGAAATTGCGGGGAGATTATAACAACATATCTGTAGTTTTTAGATACAATTATTCATGTTGCGATGAAATTGTAACCTCTATTTTGGTATTAAACTTTGTAATATTCTCTCTCATCCTTGCTTCTCTCACCAAAGACAACCCTGCGTGTGTTTTCACAGTATGTAGCTATAGATTTACAGACACATTCACCACAAAGTGCGTCGTTTTTCTCAAAGTGGCACGCAGCTAGTGCGTAAGAGAAACTGACACAAAATTCAATCTAATAGCTTTCAAAATAAAAGCGAGAAAGATGGGGCGGTGGTGTTTTTTGAATAAATCAAATTTTTGGAGAAACTCAATTTATGGACTCGGAGACTCCGAGTCGGAGTGAACTGACTGTGCAGAGAGAAGATATTGCATTATGGAAATTCTAAATATCATATAATCATTGTCTATGTACTTTTGGTTCCTTTCCCTCCGTAAGTTATTTATTCCTTGTATTCCATCTGAAATAACTTTCGGTCGAAGTACATACGATATTCATTCATTCCATGAATGAAAACTGATGACATTTCCTTGTTCTTTTCTCCAATACATGCAGTCATGATTTGTGTGATTTAAGGAGACCTTCATACATATCAAAAATTCTATTAGGCTGGGAAAAAAGCATCACTTTGGAAAAAATCGATGCATTGTGAATACTGTTTTTCAGTAGTAAGTACTCAACTTTGTGTACAAAATGATATTGGCAGTATTTAATAAATTGTGAAAAGAAGGATGACAGAAGCAAAGCATATGAGTGAATGTACTGAACCTTACCTGAGCATATATAATCCAAATTAGCTCAACTAAAGCACAAAATCCACCGATGAGAAGGTAAATACAAAGGTTGGATTGAATCGGACACTCGTGGAGATATTTAATTCCTATATTCGTTTATAAAGGACAACAAAAAAAAATTCATCATTAGATTCATATTGACAGTAATAATACCAGAATAATGCAAGACGATTATTTTTTTAGTTATTTATGCTGAAGCTGTCAATTGTCCTGGTCTAAATTGACGTTTTCACTAGTGCATAATTTGAATAATAGCCTTGTTAATAGTAAAAGTAATTCCATATTCCAGTGTTGTCAATCAAAATTAGTGGAATTAATTCAAACTAACGTTTATCTGTATGCACAGTCTACGGGTACAGTTAAATGTTTTAGTGGTGTACCCTCGATAAACTCGTCCTTTAGAAATTGAAGTAGACGTTTTGTGGAATCATGTCTGTATGTAATTGTAATTCCTATATGTATGCCTTCGTTTGTAATGTATTCTTCTTATACGCTTCCATAGAGCATTTTGTCATTTTAAATTCTTTATGTTCCTCTCGGGTGAGTTCCTTTTCTCATTGTGAATTGACGGTCACACAATTTACACTTGCTATAATAGGTATTAAAACTGTCACACTTCACAAAAAAATCGATAGCTTGTAATTCTAAGGCGCACAAACGGAGGAATTTAACGTATAATATCATCAAAATTTCATCAAATGACCTGCATTTTAAAATATGTGCAACTACGTAGATATTACATGTAGACATTATAGGAGGAGGAGGATGAGTAGGGAAAGTGGAAAGTATAATACAGATCATTCATACTTCAAAATAGAGAATTGTAGAAAGTACAGATCTATACATATATAGCATTCAAAACTCTTGAAATAATCAGGAGCATTAGTTGTTCAAACATTACATTACAATGCAATAATAATAATAATATTCTCTGTCTCTTTACATTATTCATACTCAGTGCACTTTTGTCAAGACGAGCATTTCTCTCCTGCTACTGGCTGCTCCACATACTTACAAACTCTATTTCTATTGGCAATTCGCATTCCTTTTTATTTTCTACTCTGGTCACACAAAAGATGGATGAAGTCCAATGAAAAAGTAATACTTAACTGAGACTATACACACTTTTTTTTATATTTTCTCTGTCTATGTCTATATGCACGTGCTATACATATTATTCACTTTACAGCTTGAGGAAATCCTTGGTGAACAATATTTTGCATTAAAGAGAGTCTCTCGCTCTCACTCTCCTCGCATTCATTTCCCGTCATACTGTCTACTAGTATCTACGTGAGATGTACCAAGCAATATCACCAAGGCCTCAACCATAGATAAATACAACTGTTCGTGTATATATGTAAACTGCATGATACTTTTTTTTACTGACAATACGAAGGCTATTGCCATTGTGTAACACGTATAACAGACATACTACACATTTCTTGACATTTCACCTTTTACAGTGGGAAGCTTCGCAAAATGTCAAGCTTGAAAAAGTTTCAAAAGTGTATATGTAAAAAAAATAGACAAAGGTAGTATTTCGAGTCGACATACATAAACACATACCAGTAATATGATGCTCTCACACTGTGTGTGTGTGTGTGTGTTTGTGCACTCTCCTTCTCCCTGTGTACTTCTTACATTTTAAATTACAAACAAAGAATTACTTTCCTCCACGACCTTTTACTTTGACTTTACTTTAGTTTTTGAGCTGTCGTCTAGCACTATAGAAGCTTTCTCCTGCTTGCTTTTAATTTCCCTATTTTTTTGGGAAATGTTAGCATTAATTTACCCCACTTGGCAAATTTACAAACGTATATATAGGTACACAACATGAGTAGAAAAAGAGTAATAAACTCTTTCTGTATACTTTTAAAATGTAGACACAATGTGCCAGTGTATATAATAAACTATAATAACTTTGGACTTTTGAGTAATGAATGAGTCGAGTGAAACAATAAAGGGAGCCATCGTGAGTTCCTCTCGACACCTTCAAGTAAACAAGCCCAAGTATGTTGTATGTATACTGTATAGTCATTCAAACTACGTAAAATCTGGATTCTACATACAGTATATACATACAAATTGTACGCTATATGTTTGACTACCAACTTGAATTTTTAGTGGGTTTGAAGTCGGACTGGATGGGATGTGATTATGTGATGTAAAGATCTTCAACTTTGAATTCTGACGTTGACTTATTTGAGTCAATTCGAATCATGGATTTTCGTTCATTGAGAAGGACGAGTTGAAGTGAGTTGGGAGCAAACAAACACAACCTGAATGATTATTATGAATTAATGAACTGTGCATAGGTGAGGGGTTCCACAATTTATTTATATGCGTAATGGTGAATTCGAATGACAATGTATGAATTGAGATATGGAAATAATTATCTATCACGTCAAAATAATGATCAGGTGTGAACAAGAATGGAGAAGGAGAAGAATAAAATGAAGGGAATACAGATATACGCACAATACATGTGTATGCATTATATAATGTTACATTTCTTCTTCGCCACCTCCCTATTTTTTTTTTTTTTATCAACTTTAACCTCAAATAAAGTAGTACGAACATACATTAGCTATCTGTATTTATACATATCGTATATGTTAGAGGATTTTGCTGCTTACCCATGAACACCATAGAAAGAGGTAGAATGCTCAAAATCACAAAGAAGGCTGTAGCGAACGCTGTAAGGGAGAGAAGAATAAAGAGAGAGACGGCTGAATTAAAACGAGAAAGTTAATTCTTGTCTTTCTCCTTCTTATCTACGGCAACAGAGTACGTGCTACAATTGTATTGTGTTGGGAAACAACGCCAAATAAGTAGGCAAGCAGAGGGGAGAGAGAAAAAGAGAGGGAGAGAGAGAAGAATAATGATAAAAAAAATCTGAGTTTCTTTTTTTACGACCCTTAGAAAACTCGTTACATACTTCTCTCTCTTGTGTTTCTCCCTCTACAAATGCTCGCACACACTTATCCTGTTTTATACACATACACATATACATGTATATATATCGTACGCATCTGTAGGTGGCAGTTTTTATCAGAGTCTGCCACTTCTTTCTCACCTGATTTGCAGAGAATATTGAAAAATTTATTAGTAAAATCCAATCCACTAGTTGACTCGGTATTTGCCTCACGAATCTGCCCGAGAATGGAACCATAGTCCCGGCTTTCATATGCAAATTTGGAGTAGCGATAGAGTTGACGCCGATCATCTCCAGAAATCTATAAAAAAATATGTATACATTCAATTTTAGAAACAGGTTACTGATAGAATATAAGCTCTAAACTATAGGTAGCGTACGTCCACATGTTATGAAATAAAAACATCGTTTCTCTTGTATGTATGATGGATCGTGTTTTTTTATTTTTAGTTGTCAACACTGGGAATTTTTTTAATGGTGCACTCAAAGACGACCCATTTATATAATTAAATGGAATGTAACTCAAGGATGAGTAGCTGGGAAATACTTGGGAATAGATTTTCAAACTAATTTCAACCATACATGGACATTTTTTAAATCCCCTTGACAAGAAAGTCGTCCCATTACATGAACACTGATGACAAGTTTTTCCTGTTATTTCTATGCTCAAAACTTCACCAAATCATGGAGAAAGTCTTTGGAGCTCTTCTGCCTTTGGAATTAATAGTTTTGTCATAATAATGTAAAACTTGTATTTAAATGTCCCTATTTTAGTTTTTAAATTCAAACTAACGTAATTAACTTATATACACACAGCTGAGAATGTAACTTTTTCAATTTCACAAGGAATGGAATTATATTATAAGAGGCTCTCGTCTCGTACCTAAAGATAATTAATTAGTCTATCTCTACGGTTGAAAAGGACAAACGTAAACTTTAAAGTCGTTCCGTATTCCTTGACTTTCTACTTCACAACACGATGGCACTAATTGTATAAACAGTGTATGTGAATTCAAGTGAATTGTGAATGTACAAGGGAGACATTGAAGCCATGAGGAGATGAGGACTAAGGATTTATCCTATGAAAACGGAACGTGAAATAGACACTTTAACTTTTGCGAAAACTATATATTACACGAAAATCCGTGAGAGGTTTGTTTAGTGTACAATTGAAACTTTGAATAGGTAAAGATTTAACATTTTGGAATAGTATGAGAGAATGAATGGTTTTTTGTCTCCCTCAGTTTGAAAGAACAGGATGATGAACGCTCTCAAACAAAAGTCGTCATGAATAGGTAAAGTAATTTTTAATTACAGAGTCTTCGTTCTTTTGTAGAATTGTCGAATCCCTTAGTTTTTTTCTTTCTTGGTAATACCAAGACTGAAAAAGGGAGGAGATGAGATGAGAAGAGAGAAAAAGACATTTGAGAATTGAGATTGCAATTCATCGACTGTCTCTCTCAACGTCCTTCCACGTTTGTCGTATATGAAAGGAATTTGATAAGGATTTCTCGTAAATCAAACGACTACACTCATATATTACCTATAGCATTTCACAGATTAAACAAAATTGGGAATACCATCACCCATGACAAATACATATATATATATAGACATACTAATGTGGATATAGGCTGATACTTTATACTCAAGTGTGGTGTGATAAATCAAATGAGAGTTTGAACTCGTGTAAATACAGTATAATAAGAATAAAAAAGAGTTGACACATGAGACCAAAGTCTGCACTTCTCCTTTCGACACGTGAACATGTACAAAGACTCTGGAGCGTCGGTATGAGATGCTCGAGGAAAATTCTGAGAACATTCACAGGCTTTGGATTTGTTCGTAGATCTGTTGAGAGTCCTCTATTATATTTGTTCCATGAGGGAAAGTCCTATGAACGAATGTCGTAACATTCCCAATTCACTCATTCCAAAATAATGTACAATATTCTCTACTGTGCTGCAATGGATATATTCTTTTTATGATAGAGTAAAATTCCACATGACAGGAAATAAAAGTATACGATTTACTCATAGGACGACAATCTCCCCGTGATGCGCTTTCTCCTTTTGTACTAATTGATTCTCATGTAAAATATTCTCTCTAAGCTTGTGCACAATAACTCGAGCATATCTCAAACGTACATATTTACATGTTTCAATAAATTATTATGATGAGAAATGATGATGGAAAAAGTTAAGTCCTAGAGGTTTTTTTCCATGTCAACTCTATATTATCGTTGTTTTTTTTTGTACTTGTTTCATAACTAAAAACATTATGAAAAAAAAAAGTGACTTCAAAGGGGAAAAATTTAATACAAATAAGTCTGGCCTCACTTTAAACCTTACTTTCATGTAAAAGTTTTAAGGGAAATGTGCATTCGTATTTATATTCATGCATTGATGAAACTTTCATGGTATTTAATTTGAAATCTGCCCTCCGAGCAATTCAATTTGCAGAAAGAAATTTGTTTGGAAAGAGAGAGACATGAATATGAATATTAAAGTTAAGTCCGTCCACCATTCATTGACTTGATGAGGAGCTACAAAAAACACTTGACTTATATGCATAAATTAAAAAAATGTATCTTGGTATACAGGATATATGCAGGTCAGATTTGATTATATAATACACACAATCCCTCTTCTTCTTTTTTGAAAATTTGATTTTATGCATTCCACTTCCACCATGAGCTTAGGTATTCAGAGCATAGGTATTACGTATAATATAGGTATATATTTTGCAGGTATATTATTATGTCATGCTCCCATATAAATATATAGAGAGGGATTACGAGTGAATGGTCAGTCAACACGGCATCCAATTTTCAAAATGCATCAGAAATTCTGATTCAGAATTTATATAAAAGGATGAAAGGCTGTGAGATATTCAACCACAGTTTGGAATTCCCCAGGAGAGCAAAAAGTAGGTCAGAGGGAAAAGAGAAATCTTGATAGTTCATTACTCGGATGAAGACCATTCCAGGAAAATTTGAGGCATAATATAATATACCTACCTATGTATACCTTAATAGTTCACGTCAGTTTCTCTATACATACTCGAATATGCAGTTCATCGTCGGCTGCAATTTAGGAACTCAAAATCTTGGCTAAATACAATGTACAGCGTACACTAGCGCACAGCTACAAATGCAGGTAGGTTTGCTCATTTAAATGAATGTGGTCAACCTTTCAGTCAATGAAATAAAATGCAGCTTTGCAACGTTTAGTACTGTACATACAGCAGATATATTGATAAAACATGAAACAGGCGGGTTTTTTTTAGCTATGTGGTCTCTTCTTTTACTTTACATTTCTGGCTTTTCGCCTCTTTTGCCTCAGACTTGATTATACCGAGAAGATGAGGGAAAGAGAGAGAGAGAAGCAATACGACTGAATTTCAATTTCAACTCCCCACCAGCGATTCCCCCCCCCCCCCCCCCCCCCCGACAAACAACCTACCCACACAATTACACACATTCGCTGAGGTAAAGAGATAGAGAAAGTCGGAGAAAATTGAAACAAAATAAAACTGGAAGAATGCGAGTAAATAATAGGAAGAGATACAAACTTTTTTCTTTGCCAAACTTTAAACAAGGATAGTCCAGCGTACACTGTTGAATTTTGTTGACTATGATAAAAGGGAATTGGGATATGTGAGACTTCAGACTCAGGTTGAAGACTCTGGTATGTACATACAGACACAGTTTACCAAAAAATGCATTATTATAAAACGAACGAACGAATCTAAATTCTTTCTCTCTTTTATCTTCTCTCACAAGGCTGAAGACAAGTTTGTTTCATGAGCCAGCCCAGATCTCTCTCTCTCTATCTCTACTAAACACAGAAGTATACGAGGGGCGTTTCATAAGTCATGCGAATTTTGGTTAAAATGAAACACTAGACTAAAGTCTTCGATGTCATCATTAAGAGCAAGCATATTTAGGATGGTACTGAAAATTTCATCTCAAAATGTTGTCAGGTAGAGAAACAAGAGCTTGGACAAGTTGAAAAATCGAAGAAAAAG
>JAIUND010001396.1:0-36428 GCA_034699125.1 Gisinianus flammeolus | reverse complement strand
GGTTTGACCTGTTCTGGAGGTCAAAGTATTAGAGATGGAACTTTGGGTCAAGCGACATTATTGTTCGTCATGACCTGTTCTACAATAATGTCGCTTGACCCAAAGCTCCATCTCTAATACTTTGACCGCCAGAGCAGGTCAACCCCCGGTCAAACGAAATTAAGGAAAATAATTATAGTACGATTTTGAACTTAACAGACGATATACCTTAAATGTGATATAATCAGTAGGGGTATTCATTTTTTCTCTGATCGCTGTGTTGGCTTAGCTCTACAGTGAGAACAGAGCAAAGCGAGCAGAGAATTAGTGAACGACCGACTCTGTTAAAACTACAGCGTTTTCCTGTGCTCGCTCTTTTGAGACTTTTTTGTGGGAAACCGATGATTGTATAAATATTGTCAATGTCTTACTCTAATAATTTTGCAATAATTTGTTATTTGTTGATATTTGATATCATTTTCATTTTAAAATGCCACGCAAATTGGAAAAGAGGAAACGAAGTGAATTAGTTAAATTTGTTTTAAAGAATAATTAAATTCATCTGTTTTATTACATACATCAATTCATTCACAAAAAAACATGTATTACATTTTGTCAATTTTTGCAAGTTCAATTTTAAATTTGGCCAGGTCAAATCTCGTTCTTTGAAGTCCATTTTTATACTTGTACATCTTCCTCAACTTTGAGCCTTAGTTTCTCATAGTCTACCTTTTCCATTTAAACTTTACACTCTTCCAATTTTGGGTTGATCTTCGGTTATCTCCAACTTTTGAAATTATACTGTACTTGTCACAGAAAATGACGGAGATGGATTTTGTTGATGATTGAAATGTTGTTGCAATTTTGTAATTTTAATGTTTCATTCATAGGTGCATAATATACTCGAGCATTTGGCTTCTGAAATTAAAAAAAAAGTACTCATTTTCAATACAATTTTAATTTATTGTCAATTATACGTCTATATTCTTTCTATTAGCAATCGCAGATTTCACATAATCCAAAACCAAGGTGACTTCCTCATCATTCCATGTTCGACGAGTAAATTCTTTTGTTTCCTTTGGGTCCTTCTTTGTACCTTCATTATTATTACAAAAAAATTATGAAATCTCAATTTGTGTTGGTAGTCCTAATTTCGAGTGTTCAAATTTTGAATGAAAAGGAATGAAATATAAAATAAAATATTTTAATAAGTTATAACTCACCCCTTCCTGTTTTTGGTCCCATCATGGCACAGAATTTCCGTAAATTTAATTACATATAAAATTAAAATATTGCCAAAGGACAAAACAATTTTTATCTCCAATCTCAAAATTCCGGAATTTTGAGATTGACGCCAAGTTTATAGGTTCTGTAGTGCGTATCCCTAGTCTGGACTCGGGCTTGGCTCTATAAAAAATGTACATGTAAAACATAGGCGCTGTACAAAGCTCTGCTCTGCTCGGCTCTGTACGCTCTACAGTGCCAAGCGAGTTCAGAGCGAACACAGCGTTCAGAGAAAAAATGAATACCCATAGTATAATCTTAATATCCACAAAACTTCTCGTCGTAAAATCAAAACCCCTGCCACTGTGATGCCCACACACGCAGATCCTTTTTGTTGTTTCATATCTACCGCGCTCGCTATGCCGCATCCGGCATCCGCGCGTTCCGCGTGTATATCAGTAATATTTTATTTGAATGTCCATATTATACATATATATATGTATGTATAATACGGTTCCTGAGGAAGACAGAAATCTCTGTCGAAAGCTTGAGAATTAAAGATAATTTCTATATGTATGTATATATATTGAAATTCCCATTACGAAATGGAAATTGTAGATTTATTGCTTCGTAATAAAGATTTAATCAAATTCATCATGCACAATCAGTGTGCACGTTAATTCTCGGGGTTCACATTCATATATTCATATGTACATATTGCTGTATAATATCTTTGGCTCGCGCACAATTAATTTTTCCCTTTTGGATATGTATATGTATATATATATATATATAATTAAATGTGTGAGAGAGTGAGTGAGTGAGCGGATGAGGACTTTACAAAAGATACAACCACACATACAATAAATGAAAATAAAAGGTGAGTGACTGACAACAATTATTGTGTGAATGAGCGCTCATCCCTTCACTTTGCATTGGCATGACCCCGTTCCACTTGGACTCTCCTTCCACACACACACATAATTCCACAAACATAATATATGAAGTTGTGGATAAGAAAACACGCCGCATACCAGTATCTACAAGTCGAGATATTCGAGTTTTCCTTTTGGCCGCTTTGGCGCCGACGGCGTTTCTCGATGATTTTGTAAGTATATACAAAAATCACAAGAAAGAAATCGTCATCATAAGTATTTCGCTTGAATTCAACTATTAACTTTGTAAATTAATTAAAAATATTTGCAATTTTTTGACAAATTTCTAACTGTTTGCATAAAATAGCCCATGTTTTTGTGCATATTAATATGCAAAAAAGTGAACAATGGTATGCGGCGTGTTTTCTTATCCACAACTTCATATGCATGTATATATGTACAAATGTATGACATACACGGTACAGATACACGTCGCAAAAGACCAACAATAACAATAACAATCACAATATATATATAGCAATTACAACAACAGAAAACCTTTGGTCCCATTAGAAAATGTACCTAAATACAAGGAGGATTTCTGGCTTGTCTTGAGATGTAATATAATAATGAATATTCTTAGGGGCCGCGACCTCACTAAACTCTTACTCTTTAACTGTACAGACAGAGAGAGAAAGGGGGAAAGATGAGAAGAGGATCTGCTCATATATACGAACAAATTAATAGATAACGTGTTGTACTTTAATATAAGGATTGCGGGTGGGTGGATGAAATAGCTCACAACACTCACGAACATTCCCACACGAACATTCACATTCGCATTCTCAATTCTGTGACAACTCTCGACTCTCAACCCAACAATCCTCCAACAACAATCAACTCACAACCGCAATTAACTACGCACATATATACAAATATACATATATATAATTCCTTTAATATAATTTGTTTCAACATATTTCTGAATGTTGAGCACCGAATTTCAACGGATTTCCCTGGTTGCCCTGGTGACCGTTCTCCTCTTTGATGGACTTGCATTCCTCGCCCAGTACGTCAATTCTCCTCACGTTGTTTTTCTCCCTCACTCACGCACACATTTTGCGCAATTAATCCTCGCATAATGGGATAATTGGTGAATTCAATTCACTATATATATATGCATCGACGTTCAATTCTTATTATGTGTATATATTTTGTTACAGGGCAGAGAAACTGAACCACGTGCAAGCGCTTCGACTCCTCAAGATTGCCGGTGAGTTAAAATTCAAATATACATTCATATATATCGTCTGTTAAGTTCACAAACGAACTATATATATAACGATTTTCCTTAATTTGCGGAAATGCCACGACTGCGTCCGTCTTTGTGGGTAAAATTGTGAAAAAATTCAGGGTGACAGAAAAGGTCATGACAGACAATCATGTCTCCGGACCCAACGCTCCATCTCCAGCCATTTGACCTTTGCAGCAGGTCAACGAAATTAAGGAAAATAATTATAGTTCCTTTGTGAACTTAACAGACGATATATACATATTGGAAATTTGGAAATCCTCACCCCAGAAATTGGTTTTGTCTTTGGTTTTAAGGAGTTCGAGTGAGCTCACAGGATGACTGTAATGATCGTCGTCGTCGGAGCTGCACGTCTTTTGATACAATTGAGCGCTCCACGATTGAGAGCATTGTTGAGTTGAAGAAACAAATCAATTCATTCACTTATTGCCCCATCACCGTCCAGGGCGGCACCGAGGTCATTTAAATCTTCAGTTATATATAGATATATATAATTTTTTTAAATTTTCCCGGGAATAACTATATAAAGAATTGTTTTGCAATGACTATATTTATACATGTAATTGTAAATAGGAGGGTCACAAGATTTGCAAAGACAGCTCCATTTGTTGTCACTCGACGGGAAGGAAAATTGATTTGAAGCAGAGCAAATGTCTGAATGAGTACATTCGACAGAATCCCGAGACGTTTCAACGGGAGGGTGAACGGGTCGGAAATGGAGATGGAGCTCCCAAATATCGATCTATCATCAGCAACATTGACACCGTCCTCATCCGAGAGCCCAGTCATTGGGAGATTGCCGTCGACTGCGGCAAATCCATTTAAATATTTAAATATTCCAATTTGAATTTCCCTCCTCGATGACTTCATCCACAAAAAACAAAAAAAAAATGAAAAAATGAAAAAAGATTGACAAAATTGTTTTTTTGAAAAATGACTTAAAGTTTCCATTTCAATTTCAATTTAATTTCCCATATTCCATTGACGAATCTCAATAATTAATAAACAATCATGGAGGAAATATACTCGCTCTGCTCTTCTTTTGTCCACATTCTAATTTTCATTATTCGACATTGAATTTCTTTCAAAAATTAAGTGTGACACATTAAAATGGTATAGGAAATCCATTTGTTACTTAAATAGGGGAATCATCAGACATTATTAGAGAAAAGGCCGGAGGAGCCAGATGGTTCGTCCCCACAGGACAAATCCGGTGGACCAGGCGTACAGAGCGAGACTCAACATCGGGATCTCCACTCCTGACTGTCCTCGGTAATTGTACTCGATTGCCAAATATTCTCCCAGATGAGACTCGGCCCACGCTCGCCGGGCACACTCCAGCCACAGCCGATGACAGAGGAACACACCGAAACTGGCCGGGGCGAGTTTCTCACAGCAGGGAATAACAATAATAATTCCTCTGCACCGGCTCCACAACAACAAGCACTTCCGCCGTGGTCCGCTTCCACTTCCGGTTCCATCACGTCCACGTCCACTCCCGCCCAAAAATAGGAGGAAGACCCCTACCGTCGCCAGTACGACCAATGGCGTCTGATTGTCCACCCAAGCGGCGCCACTCCCGGCCCCGTTGACCTTGTTGTACTGGAACGCGGCGAGCCCAATGGCGCCGGCGCAACTCATATACATGGCCAGCCCGCCCACAACGAAAAGCCCATGACAATTACTTTTATTACTATTACTACGATTCTCTCGAGCGTTGACGGAGTGGGAGGAGTAGAAAGTCCGATGAAGCTCCGCCCCCAGAAGAAAGTAGCCTTGGTAGCCCGTGTACACTTGAAGGCGGAGCCCCGTCGAGCTCGTCAAGAGTTGCCCCAGATCTGGGTCATCCTTGACAAAGCCCGAGGGACAGTTGAGCAGGATGGAGAGTAACCAAAGGGCGAGGACATAACGAACGAGATGAGGACGATGACTTGTGGGCGGTGGCTCCCTCTGGAAAAGGGTGTGGTACAGCGGGAGCTGAGCGTAGATTGGGAGGAGCTCAAAGAGGAACCAAAAGTGTGGGACGGCATGGAGGTTCCACATGGGGCCGGAGTATGACGACGGACAGTCCAAAAGGAGAGCGTAGACGAGGCGATGGAGCGGAGCCCAGAAGAGTAAGGGCAAGAGGATCCGGCGGAGGATCCGATGTAGAGGCTCCTTCCACAATCCAAATCCAAATCCATCATAATCATATTTCCGACGAGAGTTGAGGAGAGCTCCGGACATCATGAAGAAGAGAGGGACGGCCGGCTTGGAGAGGCCCATGAGGACGTATGGGATGACGGAGGAGATGTCCGTCTCCCAAATCCGGCGAGCTGGCACGTGATCCAGAAGGACCAGATAGATGGCCCACACGCGCATCCGGTCCAAATAGTCCACGCGCGCATCCGCATCCTCGACTTCCGTTGACCTTGGAGTGCTCGGCATATGTTGTGTGTATAACGGTAACGGTAAGGGTTAACGGACAGTCGTATTACTGTAGGATTTTAAATAAAACGAGCTTCCTGTATGCACACACACAAGGCTTAGTTACAATTCTACATACAATCCTCATGGCGTATTAAATCTCACAGCTATTTTTGTATAGGCAAATTGAGTACAGATTTGAAAACGAGGTCGTTTTCGTCATCTCATCAACATTGAGGTCACCAGACGACAGATTATCAGTCTGTATGATGACTTTCATACAGTATATCGCCCATATATTCGCAATTCTGACCAACGTACATGAACGATATATTTCATAATATTTAATATAAATGAATCAATCAATATATAAATAATGCAACATACTCCGTGAAGACAGGATTTAATTTCTTTGCAATTTACAATGACAATTTAATGTGGACAAATGGGCGCTTTTTTCTGATGACATTCACCATAAGACGGGAAAAAAAGTGAACTTGTTTGTTATGTGGATGATGTATCGATGTATATGTACATATATATGATGGACAGGGGTATAGTTTTAGGAGGGGGCACAATAGTCCCAACCGTTCACAGCCGTTGTGCACCAGTAGTAACTGTAGCCATCCTGTGCACACGCGCCCTTACACGGCACCCCATAAATCGTCTTGCCCTTCGGAGCACAGTACTCCCAAAATTGGGACTTTTCATACCAATCGGGCGAATTGTTCATCCCGGTCACACACCAAAAGTACTTCTCGCCTTTCTGTCCTACTTTGTCGTACCGGCGCCGATGGATCCACACAAAACGCATATGAAACAAAAAAAGGACAAAGAAACGTCACGTCACACAATTACAACCTGGGGCTATCCGTCCCTTCAACTCATTCCCAAATGACAAACTCAACTGTACCACAGGTACGTCACAAAAATATACCCTAAAGTACCGATGAAAGGGCCGGGCCTTTATTGACAAAACGTTTGTTTTAAGGAGGCCTTTACCTAGGGGAGGCTTTTACTCGGGAGAAGGTGCTTTAGGGTACTTGAAAGCAAACTTTGTTGTGACACTCACCGCAGTCGGACTGACATGACGCTCCATAGCGCGTGAATCCGGTCGGGAAGTCCGTTTTGACGACGCGAGGGCAAGTAAAAACCGCGGAAGTTACGGGCGTCCCCTCGTCCGTCTTGTAGTTCACGATGTTCACCCAGCCATCAAGATGTTTGGCCGAGTTGAGGACGGGCTCCTGGAGAGTCACAGTTTCGTCCGAGTCAGGCTCATAGTCCCGGCCGTTTTTGAAGTACTTCATAATGCCGGTTTGGAGGCGGTATTTGGGGCGGAAGGTCATGTGAGAGGTGTGGCCGGGGAGGATCTCGTACGAGTACGAGTTGCCGACCGTGGCGGACTCTGTCCACGCCCGCCCCACCGTCACTTCCCACGCCAGCTTGATGGCTTTGGTGACTTCGTAGTTGACGCCGACCTTGGTGGACACGGACCACGTGGAGCTCTTGGTGAGGGAGAAAGTGGTGCTGAAGGAGCACTTTTGGGTGCCCTGGTTGGGGCAGCTAAAGTCGGCGGACACCTTCTCCGCCTCACCACAAGTCTCCTCCTCCCTCGTCCTCACAAATTTCGACTTCCACCAGTTGGAGGACACCTTGGCATTGAAGGCGTCTGCCTCCACGATACGGACCACTGGGTGTGTCATCAAGAGGACGAACCCTGTGAGGACCAGCAACTCCAGCCACTGCCATCTCTTGCTCAAAGTCGAATACACCTTTTCAAAGACAATCCTCGTTGTTGTCTATCTCTTGTACGCATGCCTTAATGTATGTATGTATATCTTTTAAATTTTCTACAGAGGACACACTCTTAATACTGTGACAGTCTTACCATATTTATGTATCCCGAACGCGAATGCGTCAAATGCGTTGTCCGAAAAGAGTCAATAAAAAAATAAGGAAAAAATAATTTGGCTCGACTCCTTTCTGTATGTGGTGGTGGAGCAGTTGATTTCAAAAATATATGTGTGTTATATATAGTGGCTTGGCTTTGAGTGTAAAATGTGTCGTGGAGCAAGGATACAGTGATATTATATGGGAGTGCTGGGAATGAGAGACAAATGTTGTGGAAGAACGACAAAAGGTCGGTATAATAGGTCAACTGATGATGAGTTTAAAATAAGACTTGATAAATATATCTAGTCAGAAATATGTAGATGATTTTTAACTGTAGCAAAGAAGGAAAAGACTACACAATTTAATGCATGACGCACAGTTTATATAAGTCGTGTTACTGGTAAACGACGCGTCGATTCATTTTGTATTACACGATCCAGGAATAACACGTTAATAAAATCGTCAAATCAAATCAAAATGAGAATTTGTCTTGTAAATATATGCGTATTTCCACATTGGCCACAAAATCACATCATATATTATTGTACTCATACAAGCGTGTCAAGTATCAAATTCCTGCCATATTTCTTCTATAGTTGAATCAGTAGCTACAATTTGACCTTCTTTTGACCTGAGGTAGCCAAATTTACCATGACTTCCAGTCCGACATGCAATATATGAATGCTAAGTTATAATATTAGCAATACAACCGAATTTCCCTCAAAGTGTGTTGTTCGGGCGGCTTGAAACACAAAAAAACCCCCTCTGTCGGAAGTCCATATAGCGTATATACCCCGCCCTTTCAATCCCTCTCAGTTTCCAACGCGGACTCGTACTATTTCATTGGCTCAGCCGAGGTCATCGAGTCCCTGCGTAAACTACCCGGTTCGTATAGATTTGGTGCATTACTTTTAATTAGTAACCATTTTTTTCAGTTTTGAAAAAGAGTCTCCATAGAAGATTAAATATGTTGGGCAAAAGTTTACCATTCAACTTTAAGCAAAGAAAGAAGTTGCTTATTCTTGAATATATGATGCTTGCAAAAATTTGACGAGTTAATTTGGGTTAATAGCAAGCGATTAAAAGTGTCAAAAAGTCCAAAAACAATGTTTGGACCAGAAATATTATGTTTTAAAAAAGTGCTTGCCCGAAATTTTTCACAGAATCTGTGTTTTTTTAACTTAAAGTCCACTTTTTGTTCAATCACTGTCGGAATCGAAAGTTGATGTTTCACATCAACAATATTGAACGTAGCGGATGAAGGTCGTTCTCAGCTACAAAAAACATGTACAAAAGTCAACAATGAATCCCCAACAGTTTAGTTGTTATTTAAGTTCTACGACAATGTGGTAAACTTTTGAAAGGTTTACCGCCTGCAAAAGTTACTACCTTTGCCCCACGGTGATCTAACTCCATATATACACGGAGATTTCGATTTCGAATTCAACATGCATGCAGTTTCCATTTCATAATGAAAAATGAAGTGACGGCAGTTACAAAAACAAACATAAAACTCATGTGACTCGGGATCTCGACCAAGGTTCTACATTTATACATTTGAATTTTACACTTTTTATGCATATTAATTATTCTATATTGTACAAAATCCTAGTTGATTTGTTGGTTTAATTTAAATTTCATATAAGGTGAAGACTTTCCCGCGGGTGTTTCTTCTTCTGTGTGGGCCGCCATTTATTTAATCCTGTTTTTCTCTATGGATTATTCTCACATATTGAAATACACACACACACACAAGTTTTCGCATTAAACACAGACGACAAATTCTACGGGATTTGATAAAGATATTCAAAATACGAATAGCGTATTTAATTGCATTTATATTATTAAATAATTACATAAATACATAACAAAATTTACAACGAGCAGTGACAATTGACAATCCACCCGTAAAAAAATTCATTCATTTTTAATTTTTATATTGACAATGAAATTGTGAATCTTCATTCTCCCCCGCTGTGATTTGGATTTGTGGATATTGTGTGGCTCTTCAAATTCATCTTCATCAGCAAGAGTTAAGGGACCGCCTCAACTTTAATTTTAGTCTCTATCTCCTCAGTCTCAGTCTCAGTGTTTGGTGACGAGTTGGGAACCGGAGGAATGATGGCATGTTGTGGATCCTGATGGTAGTCCGCATGTAGTTTCTTTAAATGTGTGGACATGTTCGTCTTCCCTCTTTTCGAAACCCCACAAATCCCACATTTGAGCCAAATCTTCTGGTCCCTCAAGTTGTTCAATTTCTTATTATTATTATGCGGAGCCTGAACGAGCCATCGTCCATCATAGAGCCAGTCGTGGGTCCCTTCTATCGGACACCACCTGGCCCTGTAATTTAAGTATTGGTTCTTCGTCTTGGACACGACTCCATCTCCCTTCCCTTCATTGTCATTGTCATCATTGTTCTTGGCCTGGATTCGATAGGGCCCCGTCCATACATTGTGGACCCTCTGGTGATGTTCCAACATGTCCGACTTGAGACTAAAGGTCAAAGGACAGTCCCAAAGGTCACAGGAGAAAGACGGGAGGTGGGGCTTCATGTCCTCCGTGTCATCCTTGTGGATGGTCTCTCGATGGATTTGAATGCTCTTTGCATTCGCGCATTTCTGCCCACACACGTCGCACACGTGACCCACCGGATCTGCATTTGCATTGCATTGGAATTCCGATTTAAACAGGCAAACACAAAATACACAAACAGTCATTTTCATTTTCACCTTCAAGTTTATAAAATTAGGGATAAAATATTTATATTAATATGCGTTTTCGTCTTTTGTATTTTGATTTTTATTTGAGTATGTGTATATATTTTTACAGAGGGCATGTTTGGACTTGACGTGTTGGGTTATATTGAGTCTCTTGTCCGTGCTCCATCCGCAAGTGAGACAGGTGAACCTTGTATGTTTTGGGGCATTGTAAGGCCCCACCCTCACCCGCCATTTCCCGTCAAACAACCAGAAACCCTCGCCCTTTCCCCGTCCTTCACACGTCCAATTCGGACCAATGAGCGAACAAGCAGTGCTCTGTTGATGCTTCTCCAGTCTGCTCTTCTCCTTGCACACCCGCCCACAAACCTCACACGACCATGATTTCTCTTTCTCACTCATCCCTGCATCGCCTGTATATATGAAACAAAACACAAAAGACAAAAGGCAATAATGTACATTTTATCATATTATTTATTATTATATGCTTATGCTTATATATTAAATTATACTACAGCTACTTAAAAATATAGAATAAAAAAATTATGTAGTAAATATACCTGAAGGACAATGGACGGAGAGAATGTGCTCTCTGGCGCCTTTCCGCGTCGAACTCGGCTCGTGACAAGTGGAGCATTTAAACCCACCACCCGGAACCCGTTCAAATGACATGTTTTTGTAGGAAAAGGACGCGGTCGTCCGTCGTCTGCTTCGCTCTCGCTCCTGCTTCCCCGCATTTCCACCTGTATTGCAATAATTCCACATACATTATTATGAGTTAATTTGCATATATATTTTAATTAGGAGAGGGAATTAATTTAATTTAGTTCATGTACAACTAGGAATGGCAATGTCCATGTCCATGGCCATGGTCTCCACATCCTCCACATCTACATGAGCCAACGGGTCGTCCGTCTCCCAATTGAGCTCAATCTCCTCCTCATCCAATCCTGTCATCTCGTTCGTATTGGAACCTATAATATAATTCAATTAATTCAATTTAATATAGACTATATAGATAGTTCATTCTAGAGAGTAAATTGACCAAAAGGCCAAGGATTCATTTGCGCGAAAATTCAACACTGGGATGAAAGTCTTTTGTTGGACATTTGGAGATGTGGAGAATTTGCATATATAGTGTACTTATACATATACATATGTATATAGTGTGCATATCTATTATACCATTTATTTGTACTGTATTTTCCATAGCTTTGCACTTTTCTACGGACTCCCTCAACTTCCCATTCACTTGATTCAATTCGATGGACAAAAATAAAACTTTATTTTGTAGTTGACTGTTAATTGATTTCAAGTCGTGGACTTGTTCTTGTAGTTTTGTTATTTCATTCTTTCGGTCCATCAATTTCTTTTTGTACAAGTCAATCTTATTTAGCAAAGTCCGTGTTGGTGTTGGTGTTGACTTTGATTGTTGTTCTGGAATGGGACTTGATGAAGAGTTGAAGTCCTCTCTTGTCTTGATAATTTGCTTCCTTTTGTCATCTAAATAAACAAAGGAAAGACATGTGAGGAAGGACCAGCACTATATCAATAAATCATAATGTCCTTGTGTATATTTCGCAAAATCGTACATGAATGAATTATACTATTATACATTACATGTACGTTCATCAAATACATATATCGTCTGTTAAGTTCACAAAGGAACTATAATTATTTTCTTTAATTTCGTTGACCTGCTCCAAAGGTCAAATGGCTCAAGATGGAGCTTTGGGTGCTGATACACTATTGTCTGCCATGACCTTTTCTGTCACCCTGAATTTTTTCACAATTTTACCCACAAAGACGGACGCAGTCGTAATAGCATTTCCGCAAATTAAGGAAAATCGTTATAGTGCGTTTGTGAACTTAACAGACGATATGTATATTATTATTATTGATACCTTTTGTATGCGTAGGCTCAACATAGATGGGCGAGACCGGTCTTTCCTTGGGTTTAATTTTCCTTGGTTTTGTAGACACGACTATAAAAAAACGAATAAGAATTTGTTTTTGATTTAAAAAAATTCCATTGACATTATGAACTTTTATGACATGACATGACATGACACACATTGATACACTGTGAATCTGACCTGGGAGGTGTACATCGAAATGTTTAGTTTCGCCATTCCACTTGAATCTACTTGGTCCTTTTTCTTTGCCCTCTGGAAAATGCCAGGAACATATTCGGTCGTGGTAATTATACGTATAATAATCATCCACACGCCTATATATCGCATATATATATAATAATATATCACATATAATTCCCGTTATATATAGATAAGTTTGTATATATACATTTGTTGTGGAAAAACAAGCACAAGTCAAAAGCTCTGAAAATGGATTCCTATTATATATATATTTATATTTGTAATTTTGACATACTTAAAACTTACCTCATATTAAAAATCCATGCTTCGCGTTTGATGTCATTAACGGGAAATCGAAAAAAGGAGACACTTGAGTTTTTGTATGTGTTAGTACACTGCCGAACGGCGCAGCCAGCCACCATGATATATATATAATTAAGATTTGAATTTAATTTACGCAAAATATTATACTAATTGTGAATTCCACAACCAAGAAGTCAATGTGATCAACTCAAAATCACAATCCCCTCTCCAAAACTTGTCAAAACTCCTTAAATTCTGGTGCATGTATTACTCTTCCTGGAAGAAAATGAGAAAGAACGAGTCCATACCATATATATATATATATATAGTGCACCACATAAATCAAAATTCAATAAATAATACGAATACAATTATAACACATTA
The DNA here is from genome assembly GCA_034699125.1 of Gisinianus flammeolus. Classification (NCBI taxonomy): domain Eukaryota; kingdom Metazoa; phylum Arthropoda; class Collembola; order Symphypleona; family Katiannidae; genus Gisinianus; species Gisinianus flammeolus. The sequence goes on along the minus strand of JAIUND010001396.1, from coordinate 23,236 downwards.
TTTAGGATAACTGAGAAAGAAGTTTGTGTCACCCACATTAATGAAGCCGTTATATTGCGATTGTTATATATAGCAGAGGAGGCAAGTCCATAATGACGAGTCATTTCATTATTACACCAAATAATGTGTAACAACAATTAAATTAAGTATAGATAGTACTTAATTACATAAGCAAAAAACAAAAGGATTCTTTATAAAAATACAAAAGTTTGACGACAGACATCAAATTGTGAATTGTAAATTAAATTGTGAAATTGTGATGGAATTCTTTTCCGTCCCCTCAAAATAATATATGAAATGGGATTTGGACGGTAAAAATCAAGTATTTCTGATTCTCTTTTTGCATTACTGAATGCTGTGGAGCAGTGTTGTGTAATTCATTTAGTAATTATTTTTCCACTATAGTGAATTAACCTTTTTCATAATCAGAGTCATGTGGTCATCGGTCAGGTGGGAACTATAAAAGCTTATATACATTAGCGTACATACTTTTTTAACGTTACGCGTATTGGGACCGGAAATCCGAAGTTTTCGTCAACTGAGTGGGTCTATATATCCAGACGACTCTTTGTTATGAAAAAGGTTAATTGACTATGCCGAGGTATATGAAGTAATTACCCTATAATTTCATTAGCAATTCGGTGGTAGTGAAATTCACTAGCAAAATTTTGATAATTGATTTCACTATATACCAATTAACTTCATTAGGTCCAAGAAAATTTTGAATATTCACCGATTTAAAGCGAGTGGAAAATCCAAATTTCGTCGAAAAGGACACCGCAAGATTTCTATAGGAAAACAGCTCTCTGATAGATTGAGGTGAAATTAATAATTTAGGTACTCCCAAGGCGTACAAACAACGTTTCTATTACCATGCACTTTCCGAGTGATCGCCTTGTTTGACCCCAAAGTTCAAAAAATGAAGTTGGTCGTATTAGAGCGTCGAGTAAAAGCCAACAAAATCCAGATTTGAACGCTGATCAATGTTTTTAAGCGACTTGACCACATTTCTGAATCTTTTGACCTGAGGAGGTCAGGTCAAGGTGAATTACTGAAAAAGGTCAACAACCAAAATGGTCGTACAGGTTCGTGCAAAAACAAAATATGATCACATTCTTTTGCTGCTCAAACTTTGTTAACCAACTTGACCTAAATTCTCAACCGTTTGACCTCCAAGGGTCACCAAAGTGAGGAAAAAGGTCAAAACAAAAATAATCGTACAACTTTGTGTAACAATGCAAAATGCTCGTAATTCAAACTTTGTTAAGCAACTTGACCACATTTCTGTACCGTTTGACCTCCAAAGGTCACGATAGTGACAAAAATCGAATTGCCCCTATGAGCATCCAGTACAATGGAAAAGTGACCAGAGTTTTGAGTTTATCACTCCGTTGTTTATCATTCGTCAGTGGGTTGACCTCCAAAGGTCAAAGTACCAAATCAGAAGACTTTAAAAAAATATTATTGATTTTCCAATTACATTGCTTATTCACGTGTGTACGATTTATTTAGCGAGAATTCATAAAAAAAATTAGCGAGAAACATGATTTTCGTGTGCAGGTATCTTCATCTCAGTTATACTTTATCATATATACATTGAATGGTTGGTCAACCTGGGGAAAGTAAAAGAAGTCTATTAAGGAAAGCGGAGAAAAATGCAAGGAAGCGCGGAAATGAGCTGGAAGTCCACATTTGTACTTCACACACACACACACATACACACACGAAAAGTAAAAACAAAAAGGAAAAGGTTATGAAGTTAAAGATGCGACCATTTCCCTTATAAAATATGCATCATTTTACAACTGTCTTTATTTTCCCTTGTCTTGTTGTTTTCAATGAAAAATGGAAAATGGTTTTGTTATATATATATACACATGTACCTTATATTAGTGACAGGAGATATGAAATGGAATTGGGGTGGTCTATATAATAAAATCATGAGTTTTTACGCGGATTTTCTTATATGTACCTATGACGAGAAAAGAGCACAATCGCAATAGCCATAATATGTTAGTAAGTACCTATGTACTTAATTGAGTACAAGTTTGAGTAAGTACTTATATATACATACTATATATACAAAGAGATGCGGAGGGCAATGTGCATGCCAGACACACATAAAACACAAATGTGCAAATGTGTCAACTTGTATAAATGTACGATATGTATACGATACGATACAAATCTCCAGTCCATTCCCACATTTGATTTCCCTGTTTCCATTTCACTTCATTTTCATTTGTGTGTGTGTGTGTGTGTGTGTGAATGGTGAATGTTGAGGTAATTGTGCTCCTTTCTCCTTTCTCCTTTACTCCTTTCTCCTTTACTCCTTTCTCGCCGTTTGTCTGTTGGCGTTGGTGTTTGTATATTTGTATTATATACAATACCTATTTATTTGTAGGTGAAGGTTTAAAGGTGCTAGATATTTTCTCAACGAGTTTCTTGCATGAACTCTATAATACCTATTATATGTGAATGTCTGAAAATGTCTGAGTTGCTGTGAATTCTTCCTAATCTCCACAGCTCACACCGTTCCCATCTCTCTCTCTCTCTCTCTTTCTCTTTCTCTCTGATTTTTCTCGCTTGAGCTTTCCCCTTATGATATTATATTTATACAACAAAAGGTATATATATATATATATATATATATGGAAATGTCAGATCCAGAACGTTCACATTTAAATGTTAATACCCCAACCAACTCAACTCAATTCAACTCGAGTCAAAAGTCGACCACCGCAAACCATTATGAAATGCCAGCAGCACACACAGGGAAATCGATCCTGCATGGACTTCTTTTTAATATCATAAAAATCCACCTTCACATTTAATTCCATCGTGTGTGTATGTGTGTGTTTGTGAAAGAACTTTGCGCAATCCCTCAACACACACACACAACTCTCATTCTATAACGCGAACTCAATTCCTCAATTCACACAATTCTCAATTCTGACAAGCTCCCCAATTTTTTGACCAGTCTCTTTTCAAATCCTTTGTTTGCCTATATATACAAAATCATTTACTGCTCTTCTCTGTCAAACAAAGAAGAAGAAAAAAAAAACAAGCAGACTTGTGAAATTTGGTTGCAAAAATTGTTTGGGATTTATTGTGATTGCTTTTACATAAATACGATCTAAAAAAAAAAGACAGTGTGAGAATTATTTCCAGTGAAAGTTGTGTAAAAATCAAAAGGAATATGGAATGTGCATAAAATGTGGGAAAATAGTTGAGATTTAATTATGAGTTTGTGAGAGAATTGAGATTTGAGATCGTTGACAGTTGTCAGTTGTCATTTGTCAGTTTTTGTGACAATTGTGACATTTGACCATTTCAAGGGATTTGATAATATTTGAGGATGAGTAAATCCAATACAGTTCATCCGCAAGGTGAAGAAGCCTTGAATTATTATATACATTTCATTATATACATTTTCAATCAATTCTCCATTGAATTTTCTTTCAAATATTCATGTACATATTAAAACTTGATATAAAAAAATGGAGTAGAAAAAAATGCATTGAAATTGAATTATATATGTAATTGAAATTGGAATTTTTATTTGTTTAATGTTTGGACAAAAGGTTCTCCGCCGGTGACGAGTCAACCGGCGAGTATTAGTCGCGGTGGTTCCGCAGCCGGAAGTCAAGCCAGTCATCACGAGGATGATGCAGAAAAGATTGATGGAGAAGACTCACAAAATATTAATTTGGCTACCCCAAGAAGATTCACAACACCCGCAGGCAAATTACTAATTACAATCCCTGGGCTATTCAAATTCAAATTCAAAGCCCTCCTTAGAGATTAATTAACTATAGATATGTGTTTCTTTCCACAAGAGTAAAAGGATGGATAGGTTAGGTTTATGATTGATTGATTGATTGATTGATGTGTGGGTGGGTGGATTATATATAGATTGTCCGCCGGGATTGGATTGTCTGGTGGAGCCCGAGTATATTTTCATGAAGCAGTCCTTTGTGTCACTTGAAGGTATGGGAATTACAGGTATAACCAATTAATTAACACCAACTTCAACACCAACCGCTTTTGAGCATCATTCGACATTCCACATTCATTCATTGTCCCAAAAAAAAACTCATGTGGACAACATAAGTGAGATATTATTCATACAAATCCCCATTTGATTCCTCACATTGCCCCAATGTCCAGTGTAAAATCATCATATACAGCATATACAGAAATGCTACATTGAAAAGTTATACAACTAAAGAATTAAAGTGCGTATATACACACACGTTCTCAAAACACTTGAATATATAATATATCCGTAGATATTTTAAATGAGGAACGAGATGAGATGAGAAAACTAGCCGGAGACTACTTTTTTAGAAGTCGAGATATTCGAGTTTTCCTTTTTGGCGCCACGGCGTTTCTCGATGATTTTGTAATTCAGAAATCACAAGAAAGAAATCATCATATTTTGTTTGAATTTAACTAAAGCATAAAATAGCCCATGTTTTTGTACATATTCGTATGCAAAAAAGGGAAAAGTAGTCTCCGGCTGGTTTTCTTGTCCAGCTCGTCAAATAATCCCCTCTGAAAGAAAAAAACCACTAAAAAGTCGTATGAAAAAAACCACTAACAAAGTCGTATGAAAATATAAAGCCTATATATACACAATTTAAATGAGAATGAATTGTGGGAGAGATTAAGATTATTCAGATTCAGAACCACAACACACACAGAACAAATACATATATATAGACGATGTAAAAGAAAATGAGAACTCTCGCTGACCTCAGTTCACTTTTCCATCACATGCAGCAGTCGATCGTGGAATTTACGAATTCCCTTTAACGATCATGAAATTAAGTGAACGCGACGGACGACGTGAATAATCGTAATGCTGTGTGTGCTACTGCTGTTGTTGTTGTTGTTGTTGTTGTTGTTAATTAATCGTGTCGGTGTTGGTTTGGATTTCGGTTTTTTTTATACAGCTCGACTTTTGGCCTTGGTTTTTCTATATAGTGAACGAACCTCAATTTCTCGGCTATATACATATATACTTTTATCACATTCCCACATCTCAAATCTCGCCATCTCTCTGCATCATGCAAATCCCACATTATATATACCACAAACATTATATACGAACGAATCCGCTGTGAATTGCAACTGAGGAATCCACACAATCGAATTGTCACTTTTCACTCTTTTATACACACCCAACACATTCTTGACTTTTTGACACTTTCACAGTTTTTTTGGGGGGTTTGATTTATATATGCACGATTTTATTGCCCGTGGTCGTTGACCCGCCCTGTCTGCTGCAATATTGCACAATTAATTCTACTTTCTATATACTATTAAAATCCATCAGAATCCAGACAATGCACACAGCAAATCGTCGGCTAAGTTCAATAACCCTGTATTATCATTTGGCCCCGGAAGGCGCATACGGCACGTTAGCATATATGAACGCGCACCCCAATTCGCCTTCCGGGGCCAAGTGATAATACAGGGTTATGGAACTTAGCCGACGAAATGTCATCACTGACACAGGCTCACAGTCAATTTAAAAGTATGATGCACGAAGTTTTTTTGGTATCTTTCTATACCTTTTTTCACATTCATTGACTCGAAATTTGCACATTTTATTCGTCCTTTCGTCTTTTGTGACGAAAATGCGTCAGATATATATTTTATTTTTTTCAATGTCTATGGGATTTATTTATTTCTGGATTAAATAATGTGTGTGGGTGATGGATTTTTTTGATTGGTTGGTTGGACTCTCAGGTCACCCCGAAGACTCGGCCAAATATGAAATCCTGACGGTGTTTGGTGCTCGGATTTTCATGGCGATTGAGAAGAAGGAAGTGTCGACGAGTAAAATATTTTGTATAGGCGCCGTCCCATTCTCCCTCTGTGTCTTCTCCAAGACAAGTGAGACTCATTTCCGGAAGGAACTCCTTCAAATCACTGGACATCCCGGGAGTTTTGGATGCGGAGCGGTAAATTTTCAAAAATTCCATAGCTTACTTGCCATTCAAAATTCAAAAACATTTCCATCCATTCAATTTGAAACGCAAAAAAATTCACTTTCAAATTCAAAAATTCACATTCGAATTAAAAAAAAATTCACCGTTGAATTTACAAAAATTCTCAATCAAATTCAAGTTCAAAAATGATACTATTATACTCAAATTCAAAATATTCTCATTCAAATTAGAAAATTCCAGAAATTCCTATTCAAATTCAAAAATTCACATGCGAATTCAAAAAAATTCACCTTTGAATTTAAAACTTTTCAATAAAATTCAAGTTCAAAAATTATACCACGCAAATTCCAAAAATTCCCATTCAGATTAGAAAATTCCAGAAATTCCTATTCAAATTCAAAAATTCCCATTCGAATTCAAAACAATTCACCATTGAATTTCAAAAACCCCGTCCATTCAAGTCCAAAAATTCCTACTCAAATTCCAAAAATTCCCATTCAAATTATAAAATTCCAGAAATCCTTTTATTCAAAAATGTCAAATGACCATTATAAAAAATTCGTATCTCTGTGTGTGTGCCATGTCAAAAATAAATCCAGGAATACAAAATGGAATTTTGATTTTGGATTTTCTATAATGTTTCGTTTTGTTGTGTTTTTTGTTGTGCATCATATTAACAGGAGGTTGAGATTCGATACGACAAGAAAAAATTGGGGCGAGTCGAGCAGGACTCGGATTTTTCGATAATGAAATACACGATACAGAATTCGGAGGGGAAAGAAGTCCTCAAGATCGTCGGCCCGAAATATGGTTCTTGTTGTTCTTTACAAATGGGGAAAGTCCTCATTCATGAATTTGATATTTTCCTGGCGGATGGACACACTCACGTGGGTCGGATTGCCAAGCATTGGTCCGGTGTCCCCAATAATAAAGATGTCTTCACACGATCGGATATTTGGGGAGTCAAATTCCCGCAGGAGTATGACGTCAAACTCAAAGTCCTCCTCATGTCAACCTGTTTCCTCATGGTATACAAATTAGCACAATTACCCGAAATCAATCTCCCCATCGGCCTCGGCGGCATGATGTAGATTCTAATTAAATATTTATATATACGATATTTACTCCTCCGTCATTTTTTTTTATATATCGCTTCAATTTCACATTTCAAATTTCGCAATCTAAATCTAAACTTTTATGTGTGTGGAATCGCTCATGTGAATTTCTTTTCTTTTTTTTCAAATTTATATACTGTGGATAATTTAATTACAGTTTTTTTTTCATTATATTTGATGTCTGTTTGGTTTGTCCTTTCACAGTTTTACCAATTCTCGGAAAAGCAAGGGATTCGTTGAGGTTTTGTGACGTCGACGTTCGGAATCTCAATCAAAACTCAACAATATGAGATTTTTTTTTTATACAGTACAACAAAAATACCTGATGCACATAAATATATATGATCATTTATTTTCTATATATAAAAGACAATTATCAAGTTTCTCTGGAATAGAAACTCGAGCGGGAATTTTGACTTGAAACTCAATTTGTTTATTTTATTTTATTTCTCCACACACACATCACAAACACCAAAAAAAATAAAAAACCACAAACGCTCAACCAAGAATTGCGTTTGGAAATTCACACAAGAATTAATTAATATTCATATTATACATGTGGTGTAAATTATTTTGTACACATTGCAATTTCTTTGCTTTCATATTCATTCATTTTCTCAAAGGGGTGTGGTTTTTTAACATCTAATTTTGAATACATACTCTTGATCCAGATAAAAAAGTAATTTTAGTTTTTTTTCATCGAAAGACAATCTGCTCAATGCTCTCATATCTTCATATGGGATCATTCAAAAATTGTCTTTCGATGGAAAAAAACTAAAATTAACTTTTTATCTGGATCGAGAGTATATTATTATAGTTCACAGTATATATCGGTTTCAGTGCGTTTTGAACGCAATAGATTGATCGGGAAAATCCTTAATTTCGAGTCATATATATTTTGTACATGTAATTATGCATATGAATTTATAGTGAAGAGAGAGAGTGAATAAAAAAACAATTTTTTTTTTCAAAAAGTTATACAAGTTATATACAAGACAAAAAAAATGCGTGCGGGTTTTTTGATTTGAATTTTCTGTGCTGGGTGTGGTGTCAAAATTAAAAATATACCAAAGATTGCATGACAATTTTGTCAATGTTAATGTGTGTAAATGGATTTGAAAGGAAAATCGGAAAAACTATATCCATACGCTTCCGCGAGGATTCGAACCCTTGACCACACATTCACATGAGAAGAAGTCCCACAATTTGTTTGACGACGAAATCAACGAAAATCGGAACGGATTCCCTTTCAACACGGTTGAAGCGGCCGACTCGAATTGCCATTGGTTGAATGGATTTGAGAATCCGCTCAGAGTATTTCAGATCTTGTCCGCTCATCGAATCCGCGGATTTGCTCTCGATGGCTTTCAGAAATCCTTGGGATTTGTTAGTAACGCCGTACGCGAGTTGGAAAATGACAATGTAAAATACGACAATGTCGGCGCCGAGAAGTGTGTATAGCATCGCCAGCGGCGGATTACTGTGCGCCAATCGAATCGCTGCGAACCCGCCCATAATCGCGCTTTGGAGAGAGAATATTTTTACGGCGACGAAAGCAGGCGCAATCACCAAATTCATCAAGTTGAGATAGACATCGAGTGAGCGGAGGATTTCGAGGGATTCCAACACGGCGATTTTATCCTGCCGGATTTTGTAGAGCGTCGTTTTGGTGCGCTGACAGAAAGTCATGATGAAGGAAATGATAAAAAAAGCGCCGTAGAACGCCCACGTGACAAAAACTGCGAAAAGCAGAGTTTCTAATGAGATACAGAGTGTGATCGTGAGAGGACTTCTCCAGGCAATTGGAACGCTGGAAATTATGAGGACCGGAATTTTCATGTCCAGGAAATTAAGGAACGGAAACATTACGAGACCGCTGTAAAGCGGAATTGAACAGACGCACATGAACAATTCTATCAATGTTTTCCGCCCTGGATTTGTCCCATAAATCTCCGCTTCCACCTCAATTTTCCCTGGACAAAATTTAGATATAGATTCATTTTATTTCATTACGAAATTATTTAGTAATGTTTGAATTTGAAAAAGAGGAAGAAAAATATTTGCGTGATTTCGTGATGAAGTTACTTCGGATTTCCAGGATTTCATTGTACAATTTTGAATTGAGTGATCGATCCGTATCGAATATGAAATGACTGACGGCGAGCATCGCAAAGAAATAACTGGACATCATGATCTGAATTGGCAGGAAATCCCAGGATGAATTGGACCAAAATATCGAGTGAATCGTTCGGATCGTCACGTAAATCCCGTGACAGAACGCGAGAAACTGCCAGGATTTGAATATGAATTTCCTCCACGTGGACTCTTGACCTCGCATTCGACCACTTTGTTTTTCAAACGTGACTGGAATCACGTTCAAACTCGACGCGAAGGCAAATGCAGTAAAATTCAGTCCGAGATCTTTTTGTTTAAGCATCCTGGCAATTATTTCCTTTCAATGAGGTAAATTGACTATTTTTGGTGTTACACAGTGGAGCGAAGGCTCTCTCTTGTTTCCTTTGGAGATAAGATATTATTTATATAAATAATTGCTAATAAAAGGTGGGGAAATGTATTTGTGTTTGACTGGAAACTTCCCTGTGGTTTAACAATTGGAAATGAGATTCGCACACTGTGTGTGAGAATGAGAATGACTTTTTCATATATTAATACTGGCGGAGAGGAACAAAGGAATTTCCTCTCTCGCTTTCTCCGAAGTATGTACTTAAATTTATAGGTCAGTCTACCAATTAAGGAACAGAAATTTGAATGAGTGTCTTTATATCACCTTGAGTTGGGTTCACCTTAAATAATTTAACCAGTTTTAATGAACAGGCGCGTATTATAGGGAAAAGCAATTTAATTCCCTTGAATTACCGGGGGACGACTTTACACTTCCCATATACACAAGTTTTCATATCGTATAGGTACATAAACGAAAATATAGGTAATGATTGGAGAACTAGGTACATATTGCCATATTTCAAATGGAATCCAGTGAATATCATATCTGCATGTATTTCGCATGTAATTTTCCAATTTCAATTCGTGTATGTCCACACATAAAACAAGGGTCGTACTAAAACCCAGTCACCAATTCACCAAGCTTGCGACTGCTCGGCCAAATGGTCCCAAAGTGGGTGACTGGTGAATTGGTGACTGGGTTTTAGTACCACCCGAAACTCGAGCCCCAATTCTCCCATTTCTTTCCACTGCCTTTTTTTTCCTTTTATATAAATGTCTTATATATATATAAGTTACAACTTGTAGCTATATAAAGAGCTTTTCCTTGCCCACTTTGTCAAGGGTGTGACGACTCCGTTCTCATTTCCCCGATCCCCAAATTCCTCACTAATAAAATCCAGGAAGTCACTTAATTTAGTTGATTAACAGATGAAATTTTAATGTGTTGTGGACTTGTCCTTTTTGCCCTTTTCCCTTCTTCGTCTCATTTCCCGTTTAGTTTTGAGTTTAAATTGTGTCCTCACCGCGATTCAATTCCTTAATTCCGTGAGTAATCGTGACACAAATAGCCCAAAACTAAACAAAAAACATGTGCGTAATAATACAATGAGCCTGTTCCACCCCGAATTCAAGCCGATCAATTCAATTCAGTTTATTTAACGTGCTGAGAAATGGGGACAGTATTTACACACTGGCATGTACCCCATGAACACAACTAATGTCTAATACAATTTTCTGAATTTTTAAAACGAGCCCATTACAAAGTTCATTATGGGTATATACTAAAAAATGGTAGTTTGTTTCATATATTAATAAAATTGGCATTTTATTGTATTCAAAATTTTGTATTTACTACAGCCCCCTGTTCGGGCGGACCGAAATCTGACTCGTTTGTTGATCAGTGGGCACTCCAATATTAATGGAATTGCGACAATCCGAGAAAACTTTGGTACATTTGGCTCAACATGAAATGTTCAATTATCAACAACTCCCCAAGAATAATCGTCTTCATCGTTTGTACCCGTTCATCAATAAAGAGAATACTTCGCGTGGGAGGAAGAATTCAAGAGTCGGATTTGAAGTGGAACGAGAAACATCCTACTCTGATGGATTTTGAACATCTTCTCTCAAATCTTCTCATTAAATCTGAACATGGGAAAACAACACGCAGGAGCTCACCTCATCATGTTCAGAATACCCTCAAAGTTACGAATATTAAAGGGAAAAAAGTTGGCAATTGTCAGAAATTGTATTACATTTTTTTGTCATGATGCTCATCCTTTAAATCAATTTATGGAAGACCTACCCAGATCAAGAGTTGTCGGAAAATGTCTATTTCTGGATATTGGGATTGATGCAGCTGGTCGATCTTACATCCGGAAAAACTTCACAGATACGGAAAAAAGAATTTCCAAGAAAGCCCGAAAAGACATGATCGGTCCAAGACAAAAACAAATTCACCATTGAGGAAGTGGAAACAATAAAAGTATAGATTTTAGTATATATTTGCATGTGTACTGAAGCAGTTAATTTGGAAATTGTTGAAGGAAGTCTTTCTACAGATGAATTTATGAAGGAATGCAAATCCTAGAGGATACCCAAAAAATATCTATACAGATCTAGGAACAAATTTTACTGGAGCTGCCAAAGGGATTAAAACTTGGATGGACAAAAATCAAATTCAATTAGACAAGTCATCAACTGATCGTGAAATAACTTGGATATTTAATCCTCCAGCAACCCCGCATATGGGCGGACTCTGGGAGCAGTAAAAGGTATGAAGTCTTACCTCAAAAGATCTATCAAAAATTGTATATTGGATCTGGATCAGATGCAAACACTACTTGCCGATATCTCCAACGATTCTTAATTGCTAGAAGATGTCAATGATTTAACTTTCTTGACTCCAAGCCATTCTTTAATTGGTCGCCCATCACCGGATGTGGTTGATCCCGAACCTAAAAATAACACTGGTGTCAAAAAAACTAAATCTATCATAGAAGAGTACGAGCGGCTTCAAACCGAATCTCAAATTGTTTGAAATGTCCGGAGCCGTGTACATCTCCAATCCTTGCAAAGTCGTACGAAGTGGTTTAAAGTGTAAGAAAGTATGCAAGTATTAGATAATTTGGTATTAGCGATTGATAATCTGTTACCTAAAAAGAATTGGAATACTGCTCGAATTACAGAATTACATCAACGTTCATATACTAATATTGTAAGGTTAGTGACTATATAAATTACGACGGAAATTATCGAGACAATAATTCTATAATTCTCGATTCTTTGACCTCAAATTTAAACAAAAGCACATATCTGCTCTATAATTCCTTTTCCCAGTGAGGATTCGTAAAGAATTAAGTTTACTTCGTTTTTATTATTATTATTTATTATTAAGTTACTATTATTTCGTTAATAATATAGGCACTTTCATAACTGTTCACCATTGTCTTTACGCTACGGAGCAGAGAACTGATGTTGTAATGTAAGCCATTGGGAAAGTACATTGGTCTACAATTTGGACATTATAGAGAGAAATTCGTACCTTTAGCCCATTGTACAGCGTTCTTTCTGGAGTAGGGATAGATGGATTAGTTAAGTATGCTTTATACTTTCCTCGAACATTAGGTGCGGTCATTTTATTATTTTTTGTTTTCATGAAAAATTCAAGTACTGAGAGCTACGAGTGACGACTGCTTAACGTTCACTAAAATGCAGTAACTACTATCCAGTGGTAATAAACAAGGCTTTGCAAAGCCAATTTGTAAGCAAAACTACCACGTACAACCGCGCTCATTTTATGCACACATCAGGTATGGATTGTTACAAATATTTCAATTTATTGATTAATGACAAAAGTAAATACAATTCTATAGTTAATACGGAGTACAAATAGTGGTAATAAATGTAATCGCCGGACTTGTTCACTCCTTACCGTCTGTGAAGTTGTTTGAGGCGTTGACGTCGCTCTTGCCTCAACTTCCATTGTTGAGACCGAACCTTCACTCTAGCTACGCATTCCCGACGCCATTCGTAGTCATACTTGAAAATAGCACGATATTCGTGCCTATACTGTCGTTCAGCTGGAGGCGTACAGTACGCAAAACTGTCTATCCTCAACTCGGGATCTGTCTTCTTCAAGCCCCGCATACAATGCGTGTCCAGCTTCGTTCCGCCTGAAAGATTCCCTCCAACTTGGTCGAGGTGGCCGTTACCTGTGACTTTCAAATTCCGGTCGGTTCCGGTAACTTCCTGCTTTGGTATGTCCAACACTGTATTGTTATTAGTATTGTTGTCCCCATCGTCATCAAAACCAGAAACTTTGTACTTACATCAACTGCCGTTTTTTGGGACAATTATCAATGAAGACAAACGGGAATGGCCGGACCATTTGCTTTGTGGCGACAAAGTTGAAGCTATGTGAAACAGGACACAAAAGTTCTTCTGGACAAGAATTTTCGCAGGTATCCTTTTACGGTACACCAGCTTTGTCTACAAGCTTTACAACTAGTGCAGAGTGTTTGTTTGCCGTTATTGTATTACGTTTGCTGTATGATGCAGGCGAGAAGGAGGAAATGAACTACGAGATGGACAAGGCAGCAACTGCTCAAGAACAGTCTCAAGGAGTTTGAGCCCGGGAGATTGCCAAGGAAACCACTCTGAAATTGGTACACTCACGCCTAACAGCCCACTCTTCTTCATCATCAAAGACCGAAGTAGCTGCTGCAACAAATACTGCGCCTTCGTCATCCGTAACCGTGGATGACTATGGCTGGAAATTGATACCGCGAACTCCTCCCGGAAAGCGGACTAACAAATCAAAGAACCCGGAGGTTTGAAGGGCATAAAATACGTAAACTTTATTCAACGTGAATGCACGTTGTGGTGGAATACTAGTTGTTAAATAGTAAGAATCCAATGTTTTGTGTAACATGTTACAGGGCATTAAAAAACAAAATAAAGACACTGCCGATGAAATTCAGGCAACTGTCGAAGCTCTTAGAGATGCAACCTCACATCCTCACACTCCTGTTTAGCGCATTCACAAATCAATGGACTTGGAGGTTTGAAAAGCACTCTGTCGTGAATACTAGTTTTTGTTTTTTTCTGTGAACTGGTATGTTATATGCAATATGTATTTTGTGCTGTTGACTTCCTGGCACACCATACTTATTTTGTCTTCTTTTTTTATATTTCAAGCTTAGGAGGAAAACAATTGAGGATACACAGGGCGAAAGTGCTGAAAGCTCTACAGAACTTGACAGCCCTTTTCCCCCCTCGTCCAGTACCAGTGATTCAAGCTACGGTGACCTAGCGCCGCAGGACATGATAAAAAAACTCAAAAAGAAATTAGCAGATAAAAAGGAGAAGAAGATGACATACAGAAGTAAGATGCATTTAACTGAAAACCTTTAAGCATTCCTTGTACAAAATGGCACAACCAGTAATTGACGTCTCTTCGCACTGTGGTACAGTTCATACTAGTACATAAACGATGTCTATATTCTGTTTGTTGCCTTTCGATAAAGGAAAGTCACTGAAAGCGAAGTCTGCGGCCACGGAGAACAAAGACGCAGTTATTGGCTCATATGCTCCCGTAACTTGTATTGTGTTGAAAAAACGTTCAATCTGGTTTTACTCATGCTACTGTTTTCATGCATATCAGTCACTCTAGACGATGGACTTGGGTGATGGCGTAATGATCAGTCCAGATCAACGAGATCTGGATTCAATCATGCCTGTGTCGAATGATTCTGGGAAGTTCGTCCGAAATATGATGAGGGTTTTATTCAAACAAGAAGAACTGATCGGAAAAGCGTTGTATGCAAGTAAATGTAATGCTAATAAAGGCCAGCAAGTAAACCCAGCAATACACATCCCTCGCAGAAATGCAATTATCAGTAAAAGCACCTTTTTTATAATTACTTTGCACTTTTTTTCACCCTTACTTTAAAACAAAATAATGACACCTTAACTGTTAAAACGGCAATGATAACCTGCATTTTTTGCTTCCCTTTCGTAGAAGTGATATTGGAGCAGTACGGACAGTGGGGGCGGACGGGAAGTTAAAAGATAAAGACCCAACTCAACGACAAATCAACAATTCTATAAGGGATTACATCCGAGAGTCTAACAGAGCTTGGAAAAAGGGACAACAGGGATATGAAGACGATCCCGACATGACAAATTATAATAATAAGTAATGCACATACGT
The DNA here is from genome assembly GCA_034699125.1 of Gisinianus flammeolus. NCBI lineage: Eukaryota > Metazoa > Arthropoda > Collembola > Symphypleona > Katiannidae > Gisinianus > Gisinianus flammeolus. Next base: position 7,982 of record JAIUND010001396.1, on the reverse strand, counting down.
TTACATTTAAAAATTTTAACACTTTAAAACTGCAATTACGTACACCATATTTTTAAGGCATTACCTTGCACGTGTTATAGTACTAGGTACTATCATACATTTAAATGTGTCCATATCCCTTTTTCTGTCATCTGTTGAAGCACAACCTTCCTGTCTTTTATTCAAGCATAATCTTTCTGTTTTATTCAACCATAATTTTTTCTGTCTATTTTAAATACCTGAGGCAATTTTCTGTCTATTCTTTGTACACAATCGCGCAGGCTAAAAACATGCCTGTCAACAACTTTGTGCAGAGTTTTGTCTACCTCTGCAAAGTTTTTAGACAGGAAGATTTCTGCCTAGCGAAATTCCTGCATGACATTCCATGCCTGGTTAAGCCGTTATTTCTTGTGCATGATTATGCTTAGTGTTTTTGGTACGGGATTCAAGACCAACTTCAACACGTTTATGTAGTAAAGTCATCGGTTTTGACTCTAAGAAAAATATACTTTCTACATTATATGGGGGGATAAACCATTTATTCAGATCACTGATATCTCAACAGATATTTTCCGAAACGACACAGCACAATTTCACATTTTGTTAATATACAACTAACTTGATAATTTAAAAAATTTAACAAATATTTTACACAATGTACAACTGATCATAAATTATATGTATGGTGGTGCAAAATTTGCACTGAACTTTTAACAACTGTAGTAACAATATTATTTCTCATGTCCTTAGACAATCCAAACTTAAATCTAAAATCTTCGAAGAATTTAGTTATTGTGCCTAGTGCACCGATAAATAATCCTATAACTTCTATATCTAGTAATCCAAATTTGTTTTTAAAATATGGAATTATCCCATCATAATGAGCTTTCTTTTCTTGATTGACGTTTTCTGGTTGGTCTGCCCGTCTGCCCCTGTCTCAATTCGAATTGTTGGATCGAGAAGGTATGCTTCTTTTGACTTGTTCTTAAATACGATAATGTCGATTCGTTGGTTTGATTTGCTCGGGTTCACACAGTGGACTTCCTCCAAGGCGTTCATCCTAGACGTCTAAACTCTGCCGCGATTAGATTGCTTACTGTGTTGTGACAGATAATGTGTAGCGGCATCCCACGGCTGCGGTAGCCCAGGCATGTCCTAGGGTTTCAATCTCTCCACAATATCTGCAGAGGTTGCCTGTGCTACTCCTTCCGGGGATTGCTCTCACTGGTGCCACTTGTCCATTCATCTTTATTGTTTGAACAAACTCAGTACTCGTCAATCCTATTTTTTCATGATCCTTTTATTCAACTCCGGGTATTCCTTAAAGAGTTCAATTCCTCTTCCCTTTGATTTAAGTTTGCACCAATCTTCAAATTCTTTTTCTCTTAGATGGTTTCAAATTGCCAAAGTCAATTTTTTCTTTGATACCAGGTTGGCTTCAACTAATTTGTCAAATTCCTCGGTTGAAATTTTTAACAATTTAAACAAATGATTCTATTTCCTTTTCCAAATTTCTGACGTATGGAATAAACTCATTATTTGCTTTAAATAAAGACAGGCAGACATTGTAATGTTGTAGAAATGCCTCCCACGATGCTCTAAATATTGCAAGCCCACGCAGTTTATTTGAAGTGTAGATCATTGAGGTTGGCGTATCTGATGGATTTCCGAGTATTTCTTTAACTCCGTTTCTAATAATTTTATCCATGTCTTCTAAAAAGCAAATTGGTAATTTATTCAGTGGAGCTGTTTGTAGTGGATATATTATTTTTGGCCAGATGTATTGATTAATAATGAGTATTTTTTGATGTGCATAAAGCATTGGAGTTGAGACCAGAGTGTCAATGCTGTCCTTGAGCTCCTTAATTACTCTATGGCTATCAAACGTAATTTGATTGTCAAAGGAAACTCCGAGCTTTTTTTTTATTTCGATTTATTATTTCGATCCACGAAATATATTTAATTTGAAGAAGTTTTGATTCTTTCCTTCATAGGACAATAAATAAAAAATATATCGATCAAAGGTACCATCAAATATTTTCGGTAGTTTGAGCATCAAGTATACATTTCCCGTACAATATTTATTATTTCGTGGCGAAAGCCAAAAAAAAATCAACAAGCATCATCCGCATCATTAGTGGCATCCGGTAAATTTCCCAATTATTGAACGGGATATTATATAAAAAAAATATTACAAGGGTAATTCCGTTCACACACAGTCATTTCCCATACTTAATCACATATACAAATCCCCCCCAATTCTGCATCAACCAAAAAAGTACAAGATTTTGATTTTTGAAAGTTCCCGGGAAATTAAAAAAAGGACCATGGGAAAAATATTTTATCATTTCTTTATGGAATTTTTGCATTAACAAAAATGAAATTCCTCATGCAAACTCAACAGCACACATTCCTCAGCCTTTCTGTATTGCTTGAATTCAAACTATACTTGTAAAAATTAAGTGACTACAAATATAGAATTCTATGTAACTTGAGAGGAAAATCGGAAAAACTATTATATCCATGGACTTGAGAATCCGCTCAGAGTATTTCAGATCTTGTCCGCTCATCGAATCCGCGGATTTGCTCTCGATGGCTTTCAGAAATCCTTGGGATTTGTTAGTAACGCCGTACGCGAGTTGGAAAATGACAATGTAAAATACGACAATGTCGGCGCCGAGAAGTGTGTATAGCATCGCCAGCGGCGGATTACTGTGCGCCAATCGAATCGCTGCGAACCCGCCCATAATCGCGCTTTGGAGAGAGAATATTTTTACGGCGACGAAAGCAGGCGCAATCACCAAATTCATCAAGTTGAGATAGACATCGAGTGAACGGAGGATTTCGAGGGATTCCAACACGGCGATTTTATCCTCCAGGATTTTGTAGAGCGTCGTTTTGGTGCGCTGGCAGAACGTCATGATGAAGGAAATGATAAAAAAAAGCGCCGTACAAAGCCCACGTGACAAAAACTGCGAAAAGCAGAGTTTCTATTGAGATACAGAGTGTGATCGTGAGAGGACTTCTCCAGTCAATTGGAACGCTGGAAATGATGTGGACCAGAATTTCCATGTCCAGGAAATTGAGGAACGGAAACATTACGAGACTGCTGTAAAGCGGAATTGAACAGACGCACATGAAAAACTCTAGCAATGTTTTCCGCCCTGGATTTATCCGACAAATCTCCGCTTCCACCTCAATTTTCCCTGAACAAAATATAGATGCATTCATTTCATTTCATTAGGAAATTATTTAGAAATGTTTGGCTTTGAAAAGGAAAAGAAAAATATTTGCAGGATTGCGTGTGATGAAGTTACTTCGGATGTCCAGGATTTCATTGTAGATCTTTGAATTGAGGGATGGATCCGTATTGAATATGAAATGACTGACGGCGAGCATTGCAAAGAAATAACGACATCATGATCTGAATTGGCAGGAAATCCCAGGATTAATTGGACCAAAATATCGAGTGAATCGTTCGGATCATCACGTAAATCCCGTGACAGAGCGCGAGACACTGCCAGGATTTGAATATGAATCTCCTCCACGTGGACTCTTGACCTCGCATTCGACCACTTTGTTTTTCAAAAGTGACTGGAATCACATTCAGAATCGACGCCAAGGCAAAGGCAGCAAAATTCAATCCGAGATCTTTTTGTTTAAGCATTATCCCGGCAAAATGATTTCGTTTTATTGAATGTGGAAAATTGTCTATATTTTTGGTGTGACGCATGCAGTTGAGCGAAGGTTTTCCTGTTTCCTTTGGAGTTAAAATATTATTTATATACTAATAATTGCTTAATAAAAGGTGTGGAAATGTATTTGTATTTGACTGGAAACTTCCCTGTGGTTTAACAATTGGAAATGACACTGTGTGCGAATGAGGATGACGTGTTCATTATATACTGACGGAGAGGAACGACGGAATTTCCTCGCTTTCTCCGCAGAACTTAAATTTAAAGTGCATTCTACGAATTATGGAGCAGAATTTTGAATGAGTGTCTTCATTACCTCGATTTGGATTCACCTTAAATAATTTAACCAGTTTTAATGAACAAGCGAGCGCGTTTATACATTTATAGGGAAAACTCTTGAATTCCCGGGAATGACGACTTTACACTTCCCACACACAGTTTTTCATATATGACGAACACCGTAAGAAAAGGGACCATTTACGTAAAGTGGCTGGTTACCTAACCTAGCCTTTGAGAGAAAGCATATAGGGAGGAAGCATTGTCGAAGCCTTCCTTACTCCGACCAACCTAGATTTAGAGTTATATCGCCTTGAATATTCTCGGCTGTTTGGCGCGTAAATACGTTTCTCAATGATTGTAATTAAATTCAAATTACACAAATCATTGGTTTACTTTAATTTAGAATTTTTGGAGAAGCTTAACGGCGATCTTAAATTACTTTTGGTCAGTAAAAATGTGGTGTATATAAACTTGTCCTAAAATATTCTCCATGTTCTTTTGTCCATAAATATGCAAAAAAGTGATTTTACGTAAATGGTCCCTTTTCTTACGGTGTTCGCCAATATCGTTTTGGTATATACATAATCGAGAATATAATGATTCGAGAACGGAAACGGAATATCCATATGCCATATTGCTATATATTTCAAATGGAATCCACAGTGAATATCATATCTGCATGTATTTCGCATGTAATTTTCCAATTTCAATTCGTGCACATGTCCATCACACACAGACAACAACCCACTCGAAATTCGAGCCCAATCCTCCCATTTCTTTCCACTTGTTTTTTTTCCTTTTATATATAAAATCCCGGAAGTCACTTCATTTTAGTTGATTAACAGATGAAATTTTAATGAGTTGTGAACTTGCTCTTTTTCGGCCCACCACATTCACTGTATATCAGTTGTGCATTTTCCCTTTTTCATTTCGTATACATAAGGATTGGGGGGGGGGGGGCATACAATTCGAAGTAGGCTCATTGCCACACATTACAACAAATTCCTGTGTGGACTTTTGATATATATATATAGCAAGAGAGAAAAAAAGGATGGGGGAATGCGAGAAATGAACGACTCTTTGAATATTTTTAACCTTTAAATCTTTATTGAATTTTCCCCTTTCAATTGTCAACGCTCTAATTAAATTTGCAATTTGAAATTTGATAAAGAAACTCTATATAATATCTACTAAAACCAAAAAGAGCACCCAATCCTACAATATAGGTACTAATATTATTTCCCACAGTTGACAAAAGAGATGGAAATTAATGCAAGTCAAAAATCAAAAACTTTTGCCTTGATTCTTGATTTCAATATTTATATATATAGACGAAAGGGGAAATGCATGAAAGAGAGAGAGAAATGAACGAGAACGAGGAATTATATAGGAATTCCTATATAATAGTGTCTTTTCCATCGCGTCGCAGGTCGCAGCAGGAACAGCTCAACCTTGTCATCCAAAATAGCAATATAGCAACAGCAATAGCAAGTGATAATTATATTAGACAAATTTCAATGATAATGATAATATAACTCGGATTCAAATTGGCATTGGCATTCAAATTGGCATTGGCATTGGCAAAGCATCATTTTCTATACAATATTCTTTGCTCTTTCTCTTTTTCTCTCGTCGCACACTCGTTTTGTTCATCGGTTCTCTCTGATCAGCTGCTGATATGAAATGATATTATGACGGAGCGGAATTTCCATGAGAAAGCAGCAGCCACACACACACAGAGTCGGCTATAAATATCATCATACGGACATTCTCACGACTTTTATTTCTATATTTTCTATATTATACACACCCCACAAAATCCACACACTCCAAACCCACAAACCCACAGTTGAATTGAACGTGAGTGTTTGTATATTTGTGTGTATGTGTGTGGGATTTTCCTCACTTTCACACATTTGTTCAAACTCTTTTGCAAACAGCATCTCAGGATTCATCTTCATTTGCCACCAAAAACTCTTAAACTCACCACACACACAGTTATTTCCCATATTTAATCACATATTATACAAATCCGCCCCTATTCTGCATCAAGCACAAAAGTATTACAAGATTTTGATTTTTGATTTTTGAAAGTTCCCGGGAAATTAAAAAAAGGACGATGGGGAAAATTTTTATCATCGAGTGAGTCTCATTTTTCTTTTAATTATATATGTCTATTATTATTATTATTATATATGTCTATTATTATTATTATTATTATTATTATTATATATATGAGGTTGTGGATAAGAAAACCCGCCGGAGACTGATGGTATCTAGAAGTCGAGATATTCGAGTTTAAATGTCGAGCACACAATTTAACAGCGACACGCGCGCGTATATATAAGCTCGGTTTGAATGAAATGGTTTCATTAAATTTCAGAGATTTCCTTGAACTCTGCTTTCATTATACAATTTTGAGTGAGTCCTCTAGCGGTAATTGCAGCAACGTTGTTTTCCACTTTGCCCACTCACTTTTCGGAAAATCACTTTAATTCAAACTTAATTAATTAAAAATATTTGCAATTATTTTACAAATTTCTAACTTGTTGTATATAATAGCCCATGTCTTTTTGCATATATTAATATGCAAAAAAGTGAAAACCAGTCTCCGGCGGGTTTTCTTATCCACAACCTCATATTGTTTTTTGTCTTTAATGTTTCGAATTTTGAATTTTGAATTCCCCGCACGGATTTTCATGGTTCAAATGGGAAAGTTGTCGAGGAAATGCATATATATATATATATGTGGATGTATATATATATAATATATAATTTGGGATTGTGTGATTGAATAAAAAAAAAGGGCGATTACGGAAGGGCTTTGTCAATGGAAGATCAAAGTGGCGGGGGTGAGTGGACTTGCAGGGCCCGAACAGACTCGATTCAATGCGACCTACCCGGAATTTAAAAAGACATCCAATTCAAACGGCTCCATTCACACGCTCCAATTGACGACGCCCAACGAACCGTTTCCTCCCGTTGAAATCATTCAAAAGATCATGAATGAATTGTCGGGGACTCATCCGAGCTTTGTCACGTCCACCGCCTGTTGGGACGGCCCCAAGAAAGAATACACTTGGACATTGAGTCGCCAATAATAATAATAATAATAATAATCTAATGTTATAATATATGGATCGTCTATCAAATTCTCATTCGTCTTTAAATTATACAATTAAAAGTATATTCACGCATGATTAAATTGTATAGAAATACTTATACTGAAATAGAATATACAAAGGAATTGCTCTGGATATGAAATGTGAATCACATGATGAAAAAAAACCCGTGTCGTGTGTCCTGTGATTCTGTTCTGATCACAAAATGTGTATATATGTATACGATAATAATAAATAATAAATTGAGGACTCGCTCGGAACATTTGAGTGTTGCATTTAAACGTAACCGAACAAAAAACAAAAGGGAAGAAAATTACATATTTAATTATTATTGCGCAAAGGACAAACGTGGATTTATTCAAAGATTAATCAAAGATCAAAATAATCAAAAATGCACATTTGAAGGAAACGAGGCGGGATTTTCATGGAAGAAACGATTAACGAACGGAGTGTGTGAGAGAGAGATTATCGAATTAATGAAAGTGTGGATTCTATATATATAGATTCGGATTGGCTCGCTTTGTTGATTTTTCATTTCCCGGCACGGTATTGACACCAGCCGTGAGTACTGCAATAGCGATGATTCAAACAGTCGCTGTCCCTTCGGCACGAGTGTCGAGGTCGAGCCGCAGCGGTTCCCTTCAAATTTCAAAAAAAAACAAACAATACATTAAATTATGTATATACACAATAAAAAATTAAACCGTGTATGGGTCATGACTATATATGAAGTTGTGGATAGAATAACGGGTCATAGACGTATTTTCAATTTTTTGCATATTAATATGCAGAAAGACATGGGCTATTTTATACAACAAGTTAGAAATTTAAAAAAAAATTGCAAATACTTTTAATTAATTAAGTTTTAATTAAAGTGATTTTCCGAAAAGAGAGCGGCCAAAGTGGA